>JACEGR010007139.1:0-52632 GCA_014170235.1 Listronotus bonariensis | reverse complement strand
GGTTGACTTCACCGAAGCCGGTTTAAAACTACAATAAAAAACAATCTAAGCGGGATTAATAACTGCTTAACTTTAGATGGATACTTTCTCGAACGTCATCAGTGTCAATTTCGTAAATGATTTTGACATTTTTATGTGCTTGAGCTCCATTTTCAAGGCACCGACATAAACATGTAGGCTTGTAATTCGCTTCAAAGCCGCTTTGTTTTGAAGCCAGCTTTTACTATTTGATATAAACATATTCATTGAGCTGGTTAGTCATATTAGGTAATGTCTTATTATTTTAGCCTTGATACAACCCACTAAGGTTTGTCTAAACTAGGTGTTGTAGAAGACATGTTTTTAGGGTATGTGTAACTTATTTTTCTTTTATTTTCATCCACAATTTCAGTACCTAACCATGTTATTACTTTTTAACATTTAATGAACTAGTACCAGTAGGCCATGTGCCATATTTAATATTAATATCCTAAGTACTGTACAATATACGTCAATAAACCTAACTAATAATAAAAGCTAACCGACATTCTGTCCTAAATCATTTATATAATTTATTATACTCTTTATTATGAACATAAGGTTTAAGAACACTCTGTATATACGCTAATATAAACCTATAAAAACCAAATATACTTTCTTATATTTGAGAACAGAAAAAGAGAGAAAGAAAAATCGTTTTAGAAAATCATTTTTCTGCAGCCCGTAAGTTTCCAAACTCGTAAATTCGATTGACCGCGAGACGCGAGAATTTGAAAACAGCAGTGATGTGGCATGTTGAGCTTTTAAAGCAGCCGGAAAAGAGACTCGCTTTTACAGGATGGTTTCAGCAGGATTAGTATAGCGAGATGGCGTCGTTGTCAAAGGCAACGACTGGCGCCTGGCCACCTATATTCATTCCTCCTCCTTCTCTTTTACTATTTCAGATAAATCAAGTTGCATATCTTACAGGAAAAACTCTCGGATTTACATATGCACAAAACATGACGTGGATTACTTGTCCGCATTTTTATCTACAAATGAGATTGTAACTATAAAACGTTAACATTTTTGCAAACATTTCCATTATTTTATTCGTTCGTTATGCCCCCGTTCCTTTTCCCAGTTTAATATCCCTCTTTCTTTAAGCTTACTTTTTAAATTGAATATTAGTTTTTACTGTTATACATTGTAGCATTTTATTTGCTTATTTTGCATTTATTGTTTTTTTATTATTTAAGAAAGCATTACATTTTTCGCATACAGTTATAATAAAATTTTAAATAGGTAAAGTCTATAAAATAAAGGTTTGTTACACCATATCTTATTTTTAGATAGGATTAACTCTTGAGTTAATGAAAACTGGCTTTTATCACAAACCTATATCTTATGAGAATGAACATAATTAGTTATATGCACTGGCCTAGATAATTCCAGGGGGTTAGTAAATAAGTGGCGGCGCAAGAAATCGTTGCCCAACCTAAATTGTTCTCTCCCAACCTGCTAATTAAGCATTAAACAAAAAAACGCAAAAACCCAATTAAAAAGCCCATTCAATTTTCATAAACGATTTATTCAATTCATATTTAAGACATCCAAATCACGCAATTTATGAATAAAATAATTTATACAATGAGGTCGCGTGGGTTGGAACAATGTGTTTTTTTTTTTTTGGGGGTGGGAAAACGCTTGAGCACCAAATTCATGTATACGGTGTGGTTAAAAACACCTATTTTTATTAGATTTTTAAATTCTTTATTGAATTAAAATTATAATTCATATACCATGTTCTATTCCTATGTCAACAATTACCAAGAAATAACAATCAATTTCTTTTAAAATTTGTAAAGACATAAAAAATAAGCTGCCAAAATTTTTTTGACACCACTTTCTAAATTACTGTTTACGAGTTTAAAAAAATCGGCGCTTATTTTCTCGATTAGTCTTAAATTTAGGTATACAACAGAGTACATAAAACTCAAAGGGTTTTTATTTTCAGCGCTTTCTATTTGTAAGTGAAAATAAAACAAATTATAAAAAATAGTTTTGCAGTGGCTGTATTTTTATTTTAAAGAATATTTGATGACATTAAGTTTTAAAAATTATATCAGCCAAATGACTGCCGTGGTTTTGCTGAGTTATTCCAATCCTAGAGATCCAATTTTTATGACATTCTGACACAAATTTTTCCAATCTCACCAATGGTGCGAGTTATGTTGGCCTTTAGGGCGGCAATCGTTGGTGATTTGTCCGTATATACTCGAGATTTGATGTAGAAGAAGAAGAAATCCAACGGATTTAAATCGCAGGACCTATGTGGAAGTAAATATCGTAAATTAAACGCAGTGCACGGAACGTTTAATTTAAAGATTTCTACGCGTTGTTCAATCGTGTAGCGTTCCATAGAAAATGTTACTACTGACTGAGTACTCCGCCGAAAATTAGCGTTAAAAATGGCGAACCGTTTAGTTGACAGCTAAAGCACGACCGAAGACGTTGACGTATCTGATCGACGTAAACGCAGAAATTTACGTTACGTTGTGCCTACTCTATACGGTTAAAATAAAGTTAAAGCAAGGCGACAGACACAGACGACTGATGACTTAACCTTACTTTTTTTGGAATTTTTGTACGGTACGGTGTTGTTGAAAATCAATTTTAAAGACAATTAACAATAACCTACCTTACATGTATAACCTCATATATTTGTTTATTTATTAACATCAAAACATTAAAACCATTTACTATCGGTATCAATTGTCTCCGTTTGGTTAAATACATAGTAATGTTCGGCTCGTTAGGTTGCGTTTTGAATTTACTTAGACATCCGCAGCGTTGCGTCAGACGTATCTTGGCGCAAAAATTGATAATGCTGATGCGCTGCTGGCATTTAAGACTGATTAACTGTATAGTACCTGCAATTGCTTTAAACGTGTATGTAATAAATTCCAATAATGCGTGGACATTGGACATTGAACATAAAAATCTATGATTTAAGAATATGATTATTTGAACAATTATCTATAAGTTTTGCTAAAAATTAGATTTTTTATCTTTGTGACTTCTCACAAAGGTTTATGCCTAAGTACCAGTGTACCGTAAGTGCCGGGTTATTGGATCTTTAACCCTTTTTTACCCTGCTTCGACAACGTTATCCAAGCACTAAAACATGCAGTTTTTGCACTTCACAGCACCTTTTAGGCAACGCGTTAGTGCCAACACGGACGTTATTTTTAAAATATCTACTACCTAGGATTGGCAAAATACTACACAGAGGCTTTGCCATTACCATCTGTGAGGTGACGAGCTTTTAAAAACCTGGTGGAGGGAACAGAGATTCGAACCCGGGTCGCTGCGGTGATAGGCTGGCACGTTAGCCCAGACACCCAGCTTGCTACAATCCATGCTAAAAATACTAAAAAAACGAAAATTAGGTTTTTGTCCACAGATTACTGTACTGTGCTCCGTGGGTTTTAAGACAAATTAGACTAAAACATGTATAATAAAAAGATTAGATAAGAAAGCAAGGGTGAATTAAAAACGTTTAAGTTAAATCTTGATTAGGTGCGTAATAGAGTGGAGGGTGTTTTGACAAATAATTGTTCAGACTGCGTGGTGAATTCAACACGGTTTACAGTCGCATGATAAGGCAAACGAGGTTTTATTATGCATTATTGTGTTTTTGAGATTAAAGATAACAGACAAAATCCCGTTTAAAATAAATACGGTTTCAGTTTTGACCAGGGAAAATAAAGAGTTTTACCAACGACGTTGACTTATACAAATGGGTAAACATAAAACAAAATAATAATAAAAAAATAGTGCCTTAAGCGGATTGTGACCCATATTTGCAATTAATTTACGACAATTATATTTAAAAAGCAATCACGACCTAATTAAACAGCATAAATTCCAAATTTATAAATAAGACAATTTGTTTTTTTCTACCTGACAGAGTTATAGCTAAAAACGTAAATATAAAATTATTAATAATGTAAAATGTGATAAGTTCAGGCCAAGCTAAATAAAAAGTTACTTATTAAATAATGTAGTATTACGTACTACATCCCTTTTTTAATTTTATTTTGATACTTTTAAAAATAAAAAGTTATAGATAAGTATAGAACAGCAACTTTTAAAGAAAAGCCTGTCAACCTTTTTAACCACTTAATTGCAAACAATGCAGTACCATTGTTGGATTTACCAGCATGTTGAGTAGGCTTTAATCTATCACGACAAATTCTAAGAGGCGGCAGATCTAATTCATTTATTTCGATTACTAAAATAAAAACAACATACACAAAGCACGAAATTAAAATATTTTACAAAAATGTTAATGTTGTGTGTCCTAAATACAGTTCTAAATACTAAATATTTCAACATCTTCACATAAACAATTGGTAAACGCTTTATTAAATATTGTTAAATGATTAAGAATTTTTAGAATATCGCGATAGCGATTCGATGTTATAGTCGAAATTTAGTTATTTTTACATATTTTCTTCACTGATAATAATTGCTATAATTTTTTCATCGTGTACCTAATTAATATGAGATCTGCTCACTCAATTCAATCTTGATATATTATCGATGGTTTAATCATTGCAGCAAATTTGCAAAGTGTAAAAATCAATTTCAGAAACTTATTCCTTTATGCTCTTTTTCAATAAAACACTAGTTGAATATCTTAGAGAGATATAGTCTTCTGGTTTAAATTAATGGAATAACTGATACTTGGACGACTGCGACTTAACAATAAAAAATACCCTTTACAAAATATGAAGTTAAGACAATTTGCCAATCAGAAAATTAATACCTTTTTGAAAAGCTGCCATTCACCGGCTTCTCAGTACGCAGGTTCTGGTAGTTTAATTAAAACTAACAAGGTTACTATAAATAATGAAACCATTAAGCATGCGAATTAAATAGTATACGGGGAAAATATATGATAACGTCAGAAAGGCTTTCCTCTCTTGCCCATCGTCGGGCTGTGGGAGATTTATCGCTTTTTATAGGTGCGTCCATGGCTTCTGCTCTGAAGAATTGTCCAGTATAGTTCCTCCACTCACGGTTCCCAACAGAGAAACTCGTGGTTCCGCGCGTATGCATCCCTATACGGTCCAACTGGACAGGCCCCGAACTTCTTACTTTGTTCGTTCTTTTATCCCTAGAGTTTCTAGATTGTGGAACCTGCTGCCCGCGGAGGTCTTTCCTTCCCTCCAAATCTTCAAGTATTTAAGTCCCGAGTCAACAAACTCCCTCTCTTAAGACACCCACGGTACGTTAGTATTTAGGCTTTTAGCCTTCGTGGTTTGTCCAAAGATAAAAAAACATTATACTTATATCATTATATTATTTAAAAAATTACAGTTATATCTGCTTGTAACAAATCATCAAAGGCGCTTTTATTAAAATTGTTAAATCGAGAGGTGTGCAAAAAAACTTAATATAGCACCCATTGACACTTCGGAGATCCTTAAGAACAATTCGCTATAAAAAAAAACAAAAACTAAACCACAATTGAGGTATAGTTACTAAAATGTGCTAAGTACTTAAATTTAATAAAAAACCAAAAAATATCTTTTTATTAACACTATTAGGTAATAGTGTCTCAAATATCAAATTTTTATTGTCAACTAGGTTTTTTTTTTATGAAAAACTCTGTATATTTTAACAATTAATTAATTCCACTTTTAAAATATATACCACACTATACATCATTCTTTGCTGGTTTTTGTGATATTAACGGCATGTTAATATACTTATAAACGGTAAAAGTGAAGAAAGAAAATAATATGTTGGTTCTAATTATTTTTAAATAATTCTGCCAGAGTCACATAATACAGGGTATTCCAAAATTCATACATCAAATTTTTAGGGCATATTCTACGTCGAAAATAAACCCTAGTTTCCTCTATGAACATATGTCCTAAACGCTTCTTTATAAAGATACAGGGTGTTACAATTCTAGGAAAACACACATTTTTTTAATTCTAATTTTTAAATTACTCTAGATATTTAAATGGTATTTAGTACATTGCCTAACAGCAGCAACAGACATTTTTTAGTAAAATATTTTAAAAAAATATTAGTGGCGTCCGTACCATATTTGTGTGAACTATTTTTCAAGAAAAAATGGTGCGCCACTGCTTTTTCTTAAAATAGGAACTATTTTTAAAATCTTCATTGAATTAGAATTTTTAACAAGAAAATTAAAAAGCCACTTTAACGCATGACAAAATTGTTATTAAAAACCTCACAAAAATATTTTGAAATTTTGGATTTAAGAGATTGAACATTTTTGTCATTATTTTGGCAAATTCATCATGCATCAAAGTGATTTTAATTTTTCTTTGAAAATGGTGCATCGTTCGGAAAAACGTTTTTAATATAATTTTTACTGTGGGAAATAGCAGTGGCGCACCATTTTTTCTTGAAAAACAGTTCATACAAATATGGTACGGACTCCACTCAAATTTTTAAAATATTTTAAATAAAAAATGTCTCCTGCTCGTAAGCAATTTACTAAATACCAATTAAATATCTGGTCTAAAAATTATATTCAAAAATGTTTTTTAACACCCTATATTTCTAAAAGGAAGCCTTTTCGAACATATATGTTTAAATAGGAAACTGAACTTATTTTTGATGCAGAATATGCCCTTGAAATTTGATGCATGAATTTCGGAACATCCTGTATAGTACCCTATATTAATTACTGTTCATTGTAAGAACTACTAATAGATAGGTCAGCTATTTGGTTTATTTTAGATAGTTGCTTACTCAACTTAAAAACATCCATAATTGACGTGCTTTATACAGGGTGTTAGGAAAATAATGTTTGTAACTTCATTCCTTGCATCATTAAAAAAAAATTATAACATATGTCCGAAAAGCCGTTTTGGAGAAAAATATATGCTAAACTTATTTCTTTTTAGTCATAAAATAAATTAATTTTAGGCCTTAAATATTTAAAATTATATATCTAATAGCTAAAAATAAATCAATACATCATATTTAATAATTAACTGTCTGTATTATTTTTCTTGCTCCCTAAATACAATGTTCCGAAGATATACAGACAAATAAAATCCCTTATACAATTGGCAACGTCGTATGCGACATGGTATCGGTTGGCAAAAAATAAATACCTACGTCGAAAAAAAAGTTTTATAGTTTCTTACATACATTAATGCAAGTAATGTTTACTCGAATTAAAATTACATATACATTTTAATACAAAAGAGATGTTTTTGGTACGCAAGTATTACGATATTCTTTTTTTTTATGGTAAGGCTTATTGCAATTCTTAAAAGCGAGACGCATTTACAAAAAACGTTTTGCTGATGAAAGACTACCAGCTAGAAGAACATTTAAAGAGACTCCCTGTTGTGTTTTTTTGCTTTTCTTTTTTTTTTTTTTTGGTACATTGCATCGTTTTAAACAAGTGATTGATAATTGTGGAAATTGGTGGTGTGTATGCGGTAAGTCTTGTCATTTTTTTTTGTGAATGTAATGTACTGAAAGCGTTATTAAATAAAAAATATTAGCTACAAAAATTGCGTAAAACTATTCAGTAATTCAAAGCATAATTTTCAACAAATATTATACCAACATAAACAGTTTGATTATTCATTTGCGGTCCTGGCGCGCCCGTATCAATGCTGTGTTGCAACGTTACCAAATATTTGGGAAAATTTAAATATTAAGAATAAGTTTTCTCGAAAACGATTTATTTTCGGACATAATTTATAATAAACTTTTTTGCATAGAATAATGCAAGGAATCAACATTTAAAGCTACGAACATTATTTTTCCAACACCCTGTATATTTTTGATGTAGAATATAATAGACTTAAAAATGGCTTTTAATATACAATTAATATTTTAATGTTGAAACACCCTGTATATTAACTAATACTGTCAATCAACAAATAAATTCAGAATTTTTTATTTTAAGATTATTTTTTGCACCTTGTATAAAAGCAAAGATATATCGTGTATAAATAGAGTTGGGACACCCTGTATATACAAAAGATAAAATTTACGAAAAAATACAGACAAAAGACTTGTTTTTGAAACATGGATTTTCTCTGTAGGAAGGGGGAGTAAATACAAAAAAATAATTTTCTTCGCCAAAGTGTTCCTCTTAAGGACAATAGCTTCTAGTGTACACATTTAGCCAAATAAGAAGATACACAGGCAATGAGTAAAAAGAAGATGGTCCAACGCGTGTAGAACACTAACAGGTAAAGACTAGACAAAGAATACCGGCATGTAAATAAGATACCGCATTGCTTTCGCTTTATTGTTGCTTAACTGGCATATAAATAAACCTTTAAGCTGAACGTGTATATTTAGTGTGGATGCCATGTCCCAGTTTTAAGATAAAATAATTTGAAAATCCCAGCTACCCCAGTGGGTTTAACCGTAAAGCAAAACACGGGAACAACGCAAAAACTCTCTAATAACACCGAATTATACGATGGGTAATTTGTAATTTACATTTTATCCTCGCATCTATTTTACATCGTCGATAAACATAAATTTGCCGTTATCGTCGATATTTTATATAGACTGCAGCCTACTTTTAAATTACTATTTTACGCATTTTGAATGGACCCAAAAACTTGTACTTAAGCTTTTTTTTACTGTTTGAAGACTCAGAAGTGACTTTTTAACTATTGTTTTTTTTATATCTGCAAAGATGCGATTTTTGGTAAAAAAACGTTTGTTCATTTTATACATGAAAAATACAAAGGCCCTATTTTTCTTGCAGCAATGTGGCTGTTTTGGTAATTACGTAAAGCGTTTTTTCAATATTTGGACCCTCCTCCCCCATGATAAGATTTGCTTCAAACCCCCTCCATTTTTTTTATCGGAACGTAAAAAGGTACCTATCATTTCTCGACTGACACTGCATTACGCGATACATTTGTCTGGGGGCCGCCTGCCCAAATCTCGTTAACTTTTCCGTGTTTAAAGCGGAAGAAAAATTATGTGATAATTGGACCGACCCCCTCTCCCAACGATGAGATTTAAGTCTACCCCTCCCTCCCCCTAAATGCCTCACGTAATGTATGGACGCCCACAAACTTAAAAAATTATACAACAATAAAGTAACTTGGTAACTTTCAATAATAAATTTTAAAATGTTATATTAATTTGCATGCAAGAAATTTAATAATACCAAATAGCCATGTAGGGGACTTCTTAGCAAGCTCCCAACAAAATAGCTCGTGGTGCCGCACGTATGCATATTATACAAATAAAAACCCAAAAAATACCTAAAACTGTAAAAACACCTTTAGTCTATGATTACAGAACTTTTATAAAATACATCGCCATTTGCTTTTATAAGAGCCAAGAAAAATGTTTAAAACAAATCGCGGCCATTTAGTTTCCAAATCCCATATAAAAGTGGGTATAAGTAATTTTAAAGGCATATATTGACAGATTCTAATTAAAATTTAAGTCAATATACGAAACTACAGTGATTTTTTTTTAAGTTAAGAAAAAGAAAATACAGTAATTTGTTTAATTTACTTACACAATACACAGAGCATTCCAATTAAAACGAGCCACCCCTTATATTTCAAATTCCAGTAAATTTTATTTTAAAATATGAAAAAGTATGGGACATGTGGCTGGGGACACTAGGTATTTATGATACATTTTCTTGAAAACTACTAAAATAATTTTTAAAAACTAAAACTGTTGAAAAGCATATTTAAAACCCTATAAGATGAGGTTTCACTTGACTTCCTTTCTATTTTAAATTTTTGACGTCATCTAGTCTGGCTAATTTTAATATTTATTTGCTATTGAGTGTTATATACAGTTTTTGTTTTCAGGGCTTAATTACTTCTATCTCTGTACGTAAAACTTTAAAATTCAAGACTGGTCAATTTACTAGTAAGTAAATTTATTTTCTTCTGCATCGACAATGAGCAATTTGGCGTTTTAATAAAAATTACTACGTTTATATCGAATAGTTGAAGCTAGCATGAGTTAAAGCGGCTTTTAAAAGTGCCTTAAAAAAAGCGATATAAACGGGCTTAAAAGTAACTTAAATCGTTCAAGTCAAGCCAGAAAATAAGTAGGATTGACTTTACCGAATCCGATTAGAAACACGATATAAACGATTCAAGCAGGCTTAATAACCGCCTAACTTCAGATGAATGCTTCCTCGAACGTCATCAGTGTCAATGTCATATATGATTTTGACATTTTTATTAAAAAATGAGTTGAAAAACAGGTGAAAAAACTTTAAAACACGCTCACACCAACAACAGCACACAAAACGAGACGAAATAAAAAGTGAGGTTTGTTTTTCATTTGATGTCCACTGTGAAGTTGGATGCAAATTAAATCGACTTTCAAGCCACCGAAATAAACACGTAGACTTGGAATTCGCTTCAAAGCCGATTTGTTTTCAAGCCAGCTTCAACTATTCGATATAAACGTAGTCAATGACGTACGCAGTTACATTTTTATTCTTGGCACAGCCAATAAAGATTTGTATAAAACCTAAGTACTAGGCATTTAAATTAAGCCAGTTTCGTTAAAGATGTTAAAGTTAACAAACCTTCAGATATTTAATTTCATGATACCTAGTAAGTAACGAGCATACGGGGATAAGATGAAATAAGACTGGAACCGCCGTTACCACTTACAAGTTCCAATTGCTAAAATACTTTCAAGGAGATAATGTTATATACTTTTTATAATAAATAACGCTTTTGTGTATTCATAAATATATTATAAAATGAAGAAAAAAACTATAGATTTTATGCCTTAAAAATAAAGGGTGTTTATTCAGAAGGGTGAGTCCATCATAAAGGATTGTGGGGTATCGTTGGCACAAATTATAAGCCCGTTGTTATTATATCATCCTTATCCTAATATTCCTAATTACTCTCCCCAATTATTCTTCTTCTTTGTGCAACAAGATGGTGTTTTAATGACACCGTTTATAAATAAGGGGGCAAAATGACCCATGCAAATCCACTTAGCTCGCCGGCCATTCCCGAAACTTAATGCAATATTTCGGGGCATATTCTCAGTTGTTCGTTTTTAATTATATCGCCATAAATGCCTCTACGGAAAACATGTGTTACAACACCGGGTTTATAAAGTTAACAAGAAAACCGAGCTTAAACCGTTTTATGCAAAAAGGGAGAATATTATAGCTGCCCAAGTTAAGAGACCGGATTTAATGTGAACCATTTACTTTAAAAATGGTAACGTATTTAGCAAAAATATACAGATAATAAACAAACAATTTACCAAGTCATAAAAGTGATTTCAATTTTTTAGTAATACTTCAATTATAAAATAAATAAAAATGATAAAGAATAGATGACACTCTATAAAACTGCTTCAAACGATTATTTAGCACTAGAATACTTGGCATCGATTTTATTAAGTTTGTTTGGTGACGTTGTATCTATAAGTAAAATAAAACAAAACGAAAAGTAATTTTGACAACCTGACTAACAAACTATAACATATACATGAAGTCATAATATAACATATTAACACGGCAGCTTCGCGCGGGTTTGAATCAAGACTAGTTCTCCTCTTTTAATATATGTACACTGTATTAACAAAATAAAATCATTTTTGGGATATTGCTCGCATAGCATTCAAAATTTTACTCTTGCAAAAGAATTTAATATTGTTACGGTGTTCCATAGCTTTCGCAATGTAAGTTTAATAATTTAAAATACTTGACAACACTAAAACACTTTATTAAAACTACTACAGTGTAACTATAACTTACACTTTACTGATTCTAAAAGAATTTCGGACTTCCATTGTCTTCATATATTTTTATCTATTCACACAACGTTTCGGGCAGTCCTACCTCAGTCCGTTTTCAAGCGTAAACTTAGTTTAATAAGCAGGTAATAAGCAATAGCTTGTATGTGTTCACAGACAACTTTTTAAAGGTTTGATTTGACTTCCTGCATCTTTTAATTTCAACTTGGCATTTTAAACGATGTCTGCCGGAATTTCAACTGCTTAGGTGCATCTTTTGCCAAATCTTTGTAGTAATAGACAGTTGGTTCTTGACTAGGGGAGGCATTTAGTTGGACATCCAAATCATCAATTTTATTCAATTCATATTGTGCCTTATTTACATCCTTTCTGACGTTTACAACCTGTTGTAAACGGCTCCGTCCTACTTCTGTAGCATTTTGAATCCGGTTTATTATTTGCTTTAGTTTCTTTTCTCGTTTTTAATTGACTTTCTAAAATTTTTTGCAACCGGTCTTGTTCTTCTTGTTTTTCTTTATGTCTTCTAGCTTTTTGATATGCCAGGAATTGATGAAATCGGTCCAGTTCTGCTAAAATTTTCTGCAGGGTCCTGTTTCTCCTGTTTTTGTTTGTGTCTCCTAGCCCCTTCGTCCTGTTTTTCTTTTTGTCTCCTTACTTCTACATTCTGCAAATATACCAGTATTCTTTCACAGTGGCAAAGTTAAAATTAAATTATAGGGTTTAGTTTCAAAATAGAATATTCTAGAATTTCGCCGAAAAACTGAGAACACTGTCTTCTTTCAGTCCACAATCCACTGGTAATGTCAAAATTCGGATATCTTTACAAATAACGAGATGAAACTCTCTAGAATTGTATCGAAACTTTTTCAATCAGGTCTCCCTAGGGTCACCAACACAACGATGAAGTCAAAATTCACGTATCTCTTAAAGTTTAGAAATAGAATATTTTAGAGCATTGTCGAAAACGCGGTAAAAATATACTCTAACTGTCCACAAAACACTGGTAAAGTCAAAATTCGATTTCTAAACAAATCACAAAATAGAAATTTTTAGAATTTTATCGAAACTTCTTCAATAGAGTCTTTTTAGAGTCGAAATTCACGTATCTCTTTAAGTTTTGAAATAGAATATTTTAGAACACTGTCGAAAATTTGATAACAGAATCTTCCAGATGTCCACAAAACATTGGTAAAGTCAAAAAATTCGGATATATTCACAAATAACCAAATGAAACTTTCTAGAATTTTATCGAATCTTCTTCAACAGAGTCTTTTTAGGGTCGTCAACACAATGCTAAAGTAAAAATTCACGTACCTCTTTATGTTTCGAAGTATAATATTCTAAAGCACTGCCGAAAATTTGACAACAGAATCTTTTAGCAGTCTACAAAACACTGGTAAAGTTGAAAAATTCGGATATCTTTACAAATAACGATAAGGAACTTTCTAGAATTTTATCAAAACTTTTTAAATAGAACTAACACAATGGTAAAGTCAAAGTTCACGTATCTTTTTAGTTTCGAAATAGATACACTGTCGAAAATTGAGAAATACGGTATTCTAACTGTCCACAAAACACTGGTAAAGTCAAAATTTGGATATCTTTACAAATCCCAAAATGGAGCTTTCTAGAATTTTATTGAAACTTCTTTAATACACACATACTTTTAGGGTCACTACCATAATGCTAAAGTCAAAATTTACGTATCTCTAGAACAATGTAGAAAATAGTTTTCGCAATGTGGGTTCAACAATTCAAAAACCTGACAACCCTAAAACACTTTATTAAAACTACTACAGTAACACTACAACTTATACTTAACTATTTCACGATCTTAACTATATTCCTTACATATATTAAACCACTAACTGACCGTGGCTTACTCCAGCCCCTATATACCTAATTTACCTATTCCATACAATTCTAGATACAATCATGCTTTTCTAGATAATTATAATTATTATCTCTATAAAATACTAGAACCTAACAACTATACACTACTGTTATCTAAGGGCGGTACCATGTAACAATTTATACTTGTCATATAGTATATGCTTTTTATCAGTAAATCGGCCAGTAATGCAATAACAAAACAAGCCCTATTAGACACCCAATTCGAAATGTTTACATGCGGGTATTCGCGTAAGACTGTCTCCTTTCCACACATTGCCTATGAAAGTCTTATTTAGCTGATTCTGTATACAAGCATCGTAACAATATTAACATTAATAGATAATAAAGGGTTTTGTATTTCAAAAAAAAAAACATGAACAGGCAGTTTACATCTAGAAACAAAATTGTTTGAAATAAAGGGCTACATCAGGTTGCCCTATAAAGAAGCAGCTGCTAGAGCCCATTTAGTTTACTTTAAAACCTTTAAATTTTATGTCTCGTGTTAGCAGACTACCTTCTCCTCTACTTAGGACATCTACGGTAAGTTGCATCAGTATTTAAGGTTCGTAGACTGTTCCCAGGTAAAAATAAAAAATAAAGCTTGCTATACCTGACCGAGTAACAGCCTAACTTGTTTCTTTGAAACACATGGGCTTTTAGAGGCGCCCATTGATATACGACTACTTCGTCGTCATTGGACTTCAAACCAAAGGCAATTAAATACATAATTACAAAATCTTTTATATTTTGTCCTTTGACACCTCTAGGTGTTGTGGAAGTTACAGTTGTTATACTCTGTTTCTTTCAGATTTTTTAAAAATAATTCAACTTTTTTTAAATTCACAAGGTTCTTCATTCATTTATTTATTTCATAGCACGTGCTCTAGGCCAAAACAAATATTTAAAAAGTATTTTTTCACCTAATATTGACGCAAAACGAAGGGCTCATGTTAAGTGCCAACAGTGCCTATGATACCAAACAATATGGCGCTTACCAAAGGATCTATATTATATGACGCCCAACGAAGAGCCCAGGTTAGGTGGCGCCCAACCAAGAGCCTATGTTAGGTGGCGGCCAACGAAGGATTTATATTATACTAGCCGACCCGTGCTTACTTCTTTGGGCGTTATAATCTAAGCTTATTGTTCAATCATAATAATAGCCTATAGCACTCCTGAATAGTGTAGCTTTCTGATTGTTTGAAATTTGTATGATTGGTTCACTATTTCCGACGATTACCCCTTTCAAACAATCAAACAAAGTTACAAACCTAACCTCTTTATAATATTAGTATAGATGACGCTCTATTTTGGTATTGGCGCCCAGCAAAGGAGCTATGTGATCTGCATGGCGCTCAACGAAGACCGTATGATGTTGTATCTGAGATGGTTAGAATGGGTTTAGCATTTTACGCAATACAGTTATAGATATTACTTTTTAATACCAAGGTTCGATTATGTTTAGATGCATGGTTTTTGAGTACATATTTCCGACGTTAAGTAAAGTTACAAAACTTTTGTAGAAAAATAATTCTGTCATCATCTTAAAGTTTTAGCTTTTAAGGGGCCTTACATGTAAAAATAACATTTGGTTTTTTGATATAAGTTCTGAGTCGCCGTAAATAATATAAAATGGTTTATTTATAAGAATAATATTTAGGTAAATTGTGTACTTTTAAATTTTTTTATATCAAACACACGAAGGTTAATGTACCGTATTAACTCTAAACAAAAGATATTTTGCCAGCCATTTGCACTTACATAATAATTATGATAAGTATTGTTTAATTAAAAGGTAATATAAATGTTAATTTAAATTTAAAAGAAAAAAGTACTTATAAAAGAAAAAAACGTTTTGCCGTGGGCTAAATGTATGTGAATTAAACTGTCGATGCGTTAAAAGTTGTAACTTCGATAAAGATTTTTAAAGTTATGGCTTTCTGGTAATATTACTGTTTATTAGTGTTTTACAGCATCTAATTTTAATTTAATACGTTTAACTTTGCTTCAATCAGACAAGATTTATTATTTTTCATTCAATCTTTGTCTCGTTAAAAAATAAATAAATATTTTTCCACCATTAAAATTTGAATTTATAACGTAGAAACGAATGTATAGGACAAAAGATGCAGTTTATTGCTTTATGGCCTAAAGATCATTATAGATTTTATTTCTACAGAGTGTTATAAGATTTATTTGATCCATCAAACTCATTTACAATACCCCATATTAAGTTGTTATTTGCTTTTATTGAACAAATTTTATGTTTAGTTTGTGGTTTCAACTATTTTATAAGGTACAATTTTTAACCTGAAAGATGTCGTAAATATTTAGTTGAAAGACACAGATAATTTAATGTCCATGATATGATGCTACATGGTATAGACACTTAAAAAGTTTCGTTATACAGGGTATTTTAAAAGATATACACAGGGACTTGAGCCGTTCCTGAGGTGACTTACGCCTTAGTGCAAGAAAATATTAGTCGCCCCTATAGCAAAATTTCTTTAGGCAAATTCACTATGTAAGGCGCCTAGTTTTCAAGTGTAACTTTTTATGTCATAGCTACATCCATAACACAGTGTTCAAACTTATGTTCTTTGTTTATTTTTAATAAATTATAATAAAAAAATACTAATAAAGGGTAAAATCGAGCCCCTTCATATGACATATTTGATGATTTGTTTACAGTAAATTAATATACTGTTTTTACTCTTAATATAAATTTTATTGTAGCTTTAAACAAAAAGATAAAACAAAATGTACTACCTAAATAACAAAAAAACTATATATGTTACTTATGTTACAAAAGTAAACATAAAATAAAACTTAATTTAAAAAATATAGGTTAAATACCTTAAGAAATAAAATAGCATATTTACTCAAATTGAACTTTTCTGGCCTTTATGTTTGCAAAATCTTTAAATATTTTGTATCTAAGCCATCACACATTTTATTTTCTATAGAAATTAGCACCAAATTAGCCTTTCTTAACTCATTAAATTTTTGTTGGTAAATAGTTTCATATGAACTTTTATTTCGAACTTTTTGATTTAAAAATTAAATATGTTTAAAATAAAAATAATAAATTTGAAATTATTTTTAAATGATGGAATATAATTTTTAATAATTAAATCTTAAAAATTTCCGCTCCAGCAGCATTGCGCCCTGGCACTTTGTACTACCTGGTAGGCACAGCCTTGGATATACACCAATCTACAGATTTTTATAAATTTTGTAAAAAAATAATAAATGTCGCAAAATGTTTTTCTACGTAGATACATTTGGAGAGTTAAAAACTAAAATGGACCAAGTCCATGAATTGGATTTTTGTTTTTATCTCTCTCCATACAGGGTAAGTTAAGAAGGTATTTTTTCCAATTTTTTAATATAAGGCTCGGCTTTTAAAATATGACATAACGTTTAATTCGAAACAAGTTTTACAAATAATTTTTTTCCTTCAAGTTCAAAAATAAAGGTGGTTTACTCTTGTGTCATATTCGTTAGTTTGCACCTACCTCGTATATCCTATGGTTTATTTAAATTTTGAATAGTGTTTTGTGAGTTCTGGTGTATGCAGAGATTTTTATCAAAAACATGTTTTTTTGAAAAATCAAAAACAAAAACTTTATCATATGGTTCAACATTTCTGGCGATCACCGTATAAACGTTTAAACTATAGTGGGTAATAATTTCGTTTTGTTATAACATAAATTATATAAAATATTTTTATATTATTTACAGATAGGTGCACAAACTTTATATGCCGTTTTCTTAAAATTCCATTTTATGCACTTGGTTCAGTTTGGCTTTGAACCCCTCATTTAAAAAGTAGTTGGTTTTTTGTCATATTTAAATATGTATTATTTTCCTAATAACTGATAACATCCGTGGATGGAGTGTTTGGACGTTCTTTTTTTTGTTTTGGTTATTACGGATTTTACATCACAAGCACACAAAAAAAAAATTATTTATAAACAAAAAATATTTCCATATTTTAAGTTAAAATGGGCAAATATCAGTTTATTGCAGTACAAGGATCAGAATAACAAAATATTACATAACACCTTTATCCACTAACGTCTTAAATTCATTCTTAACTTTATTAACTGTGTAAAATGTATTTTTATACGTTGGACTTCGCAATAAAAATATTTTTGAGAAATATTTATTTAACTATTTTTAGGGTTTTTCAAATATCCTATTTAAATATAATTTTTAAAACATACAGTATATGGTATTAAAACCCTATTTGTACCACCAGTACCACCATAATATTCCTGATGATTTAATGCAAAAATTATTTCTTTACTACATTTTAATAAAAGCCATCGGTATGTAAATTAAAAATACATTTCAAAATTAAATCAAATAATAAATGACTTTTTATCATTTAGAAACGTATGATCATTATACGATAATATAAAACCAGTAGCAAGAACCTTTTTAATACCTGTAGGTATCATTAATTATGTTCGTGTGACTATAGAATGAATACACGGCGTATGGTTTCGGCTTTTGTACCAACAAATCATAGGTTATTTCATGCCTAATGCTGGTTTTAAATTACAAAGGAATTAAAGGAATATTACTGCATTTTATTATTTCATAAGAAACTACCTTAAAGGTACTTTATTTGAAAATTAGGAATAGTTAGGTGATAGTCCAATAACACCCAGTAGCTAAGGGTTTTCAAGCAATATTATGGAAATTGGTTTATTACTTGAATAATTAATTCGGGAAGGACAAATTAGTCTTTGTATATTTTTCCTTGAATCTAAAATACAGTTTTAGATTACCGTTACCAAATAATTGTTATTAAATTTTATTAATCCTAATTTGGATTTTGTAAAAAAAACACCCATTTAATAAGGCGCTATGCCGCTGCTCCAAAGAAAATTTGTCGAGAATAAACCATTATTACAAACTAAGAAGTGTTATGTACTTGCGTTAAATCATGGTTTTATACCAAATGGTCCAGTTTGAAAACAAAAGTCGATCTACCAAAATTGTCTTATGCACCTAACTTCTACATATGGACAAGAAAATTGCATTATTTAATAGCTTTTCAGATATTTACAGAAATACCACTTTTAGATTTTTGTTCTTGGAAAAAAACAAGAATTTAATGATATAATGCAAGTATACTTGACTAGTATTTCTCTGGTTATTTTTCATCTTCCTTTATTGATGCCAAAAAGTTAATAACTTTCGATAATGCTATTTTGCAATGCAATGCAAAATAATCTCCATATGATGCGGACTTTACCGGTCACCCTGTATGTTAAAGCTTTTTATTTGCAGTAAAACCATTGTATTAAGTACTTTTTGGAATGTATGTTTTCGTTTGAGGCTAAGTGGGTTACATAAATTTATTTTTATATTATGCTGTTGCATTTTTTTCTTCTCCTCTGTACCTCAATAGGGTTTTATTAAACTGTATACAGTTATTGGTTTTTAAGCCCTATTAAGCCTTTTTGTATGCAAAATTGGGCTAAAGTCACCTCCACCACTGTTTAACCGGAATGGTCCACCCCTCACTTATGTATACGGCCACATTTAATTGGGTGAGATCCGCTTACTCCTCAGTAAGCACATTGTTGATAACTTCTCTGCTCATATTAAAACTGGTTAAACCATGTCGGGCACAATTCTACGTTAGAGATCATTAGAAGTTGATTTAAAATACGTTTTTAAAGCAGATTAAACAAAATATTTTTACAAAATATTTTAGCACCGACTTCAAAAAAGGAAAGGTTCTAGATTTGACTGCATATATGGTATTTATTATTTTTATTTAGTCAGTTGTGAAGTTATATATTAAAAAATGTTTTTTTATTCGCAAAAGGGCATTTTCCAGGTGGTCTCATTGGGATCAAGTCAGGATCTGATGTGTGGAATCCTGGGGAAATCTGGAAAAAAAACCCAAATTATAAGTGGGCTCGTATGCAAGTATTTACATATACGTCTTAAAATTCATCAGATCTTCGTGTCTTGTAAATAAACATAGATATAAAGTAATAATAAAGTATTTAGGGAGAAAATTAAATTATTAACAAAAAACTCACTAAAAAGCTGAAAATAATAAATAAAAAAGTTTTAAAATAAAGTCGGTTAATAACATAACCAGTATGTTGTTAATGTATAAAAAGCCTATGTTTATTTATACCAGTGTGTTCGCGGCCATCTTCTGCTAAACTTAAGTTTTCTGGACTATCCGGCCGTCGTTGCAGACTTTGCATCCTAAACACCTCGCCAGCGCGAGGGGTTAGCATCCTCAGAAGTTTCCCGTACACTACTTGGCATCCTCAGAAGTTTCCCGTAGACTAGCTTGGCATCCTCAGAAGGTCTTAAGTAGTCTACTGGAAACCTTCTGAGATGCCAACCCACTCGCGCTGTCAGAAAACCTCAGGTTTAGCTATGTTTATTTAGTTGTTGTTATTTAATATGCAGATACTTACCAAAAACTTCTTATAAATTAAGTTTCTTGACGGTAAAATATTTTTTTGTTTCTTTTTTAATTTAAAATTAAAACTAACCATTTAAATTTTACTTTTTTTTTACAATTAAACTTAAGCTACCATTTTGTTACAATACAAAAATATATGGCTAAATGAAACGTCAGCATAACCGTTTAAAATAATTATTTAATTTGTTAGCTGTTAACATGTAAATGCTAATTAGGAAATGTAATACTAAGATAAGAACCACCGCTTGTTTAAAATTAAAATTCGTCATATTTAAAGCATAGTTTCTTATTCTTAGGATCGCGTTTTTAAATGTGTAAATTCCTTAAATAGTAACAAAACAGTATTTCAAAAATGTATGGATATCTTTCAAATCAATATCTTTTAAAAAGTTACATGCATGTAATGAAAAATTATATTTTTAGAGTGAGAAACAAAAGGAGATGAGAAGAGAGAGGTACTCTTGCCGAGACAAGAGATCAATTTTCTTTTCAAATCCTCAAGTAAGATGACTAACAAAGCTTATTTACCCGTTAGCCACAAAAAGTTTTTTGTAGGTATGTACAGGGTGGCTCGAATTCGACGCTCATCATTGGGATTTCGGAAACCGTAAGAGATGCAGCATCGGTTAAATGGAGACAAAGTTGCGTAATTTGATGCTTAATAAAATGCGTTTTAAAAAATTCCGAGTACTTCCGAAGATATTCGAAAGAACCGGAATTTTCAATTTTGGTTTCTATTGTTTCCTGGCTATATTTGTTAAGATAACTCAAAATGGAAAACACGTTTTCATGGCCACTTTTCTGCTCTATTATTCTGTGTGATTAAATATTGAATCCTGACGTTTCGGCTTCTGGCGACCATCATCAACTTAATTTTTTTAAATACGGACCTGATATTTTTTCAATTTAATTAAATCCTTTCATCATTTTTAAAACACTATATATCGCCACTTTGATATTTTCCGACGTTTCGTACAGACAATTCCATCACCAGAATATTGCATATTTATTTAACCATAATACGGCCCTGAACTACATTTTAAGGTAAAAAAGTAAAAAAAAAGAATAAAGTTATTACATATTCATAATGTTTTATTGCAACTCATTGATATCTAACAGCGGAAATTACTTTATTAACAGAAACTAACAACCAGCAGGTACGAATTTAAGGGAGAACTTCATTTAATGTATGGATTGGTATGTGGAGGAACAAAATTATTGGACCTTTCGTTTACGAACGATATCTAAATTTGATTAGGAATGATGTCTTAGACGCCCTAGATAATCAACCTTTGGCAGTATTTCAAGAAATATGGTGGCAGCAAGACGGAGCTCCTGCCCACAATGGAAGGGAAGTAGCTCAGTTCCTTTACCATATATTTCCTAATAAATGGTTTTGCAAGATGGCCCGCTAGGAGCCCCGATCTTAGTCCCCTAGATTATTTCCTTTGGGGATATCTTAAGAACCGATTATTTAAAATGCACCTCACGACCTTTAAGTACTACGACAAAATTTGATAATGGAAGTCGCTGCCATTCCTGCGAGAACAATTAATCGAGCTGTATTAATAATACAAAGCAAAAGCATGAAAATGCATCGAGGCGGAAGGTTATCTCTTTGAACACTTATAATAGTGATTAAATTATGTTTATTTTTAATATGGTCATCAAGATAGTTTATGTAAGCTGATTTGTTGTCTACCTTTTTGTATCTTATGTCTAATATTCATGAAATTTTCGGTTAATAAAGTAATTTCCGCTGTTAGATATCAATGAGTTGCAATCAAAAGATTACGAATATGTAATAAGTTTATTCTTTTTTTTTACCTTCTTACCTAAAAATGTAGTTTAGGGCCGTATTATGGTTAAATAAATATGCAATATTCTGGTGATGGAATTTTTGTACGAAACGTCGGCAAATATCAAAGTGGCGATATACAGTGTTTTACGAGTGATGAAAGGATTTACTTAAATTGAAAAAAATATCAGGTCCGTATTTAAAAAAATTAAGTTGTTGATGGTCGCCAGAAGCCGAAACGTCAGATTCAATATTTAATCACACTAAATTATAGAGCAGAAAAAGTTGCCATAAAAACGTGTTTCCCATTTTAAGTTATCTTAACAAATATAGCCAGGAAACAATAGAAACCAAAATTCCGGTTTTTTCGAATATCTTCTTAAGTACTCGGAATTTTTTAAAACGCAAAACGGCATTTTATTGAGCATCAAATTGCGCAACTTTGCCTTCATTTAACCGATCCTGTATCTCTTACGGTTTCCGAAATCCCAATAATGAGCGTCGAATTCGAGCCACCCTGTACAGGGTGTCCGGATTTCGTTGCAATTGCAGGGTATCTTCTTTTTATTAGAGATAGATGATTTGCGGATCTCGCAAAGTCTTGCTACTTTTAAGGAATAACAGATAACACTAAAAGAGTTCTTATGGCCTTCTTCGTTTCTGACGATTTTTTCCTTTTTGGACCCCCTTTGTATTTCAGTTGTCTTTTAACTTACAATAAAAGTAAAAATTAATATTAGTTGATATTTTTACGTAGAATTTGGTGGTGTTGTTAGATTTAAAAAATATATATACAGGGTGATCAATCTTAAGTCGTTACCATTGCTAACTTCTTTATTATTGTAGATACGAAGTCGGTTAAATTGGTAAAGTTGTAGATTTTTTTCGCTGATTAACGTGCTGACACCAGAAAAACAATTGAACATCGAGTTTTCGATTTATTGCAAAAAATTACTTTTTTTAAATGAATTATATCATCATTTAAAAGATCTATCAAAGAGCTTTAAAAAAGTGAACATGTAATATATTCAATTTTGAATAAACAGTTTTAAAAACATGGCCATCCTTGAGAATTTAGTAGAAAATTGGTATTATTAAATAAAGCATCCTGTATGTTGCATCACCGTTAAGTAGGTATTTTAAACAGCTTTAAGAAAATACCGTTTAACATGTGTCTCTCTTTTTTTTTTTGAAAATATGGTAATCTAAATCTGAAAATTATGTTAAATTTCCATTATATCATTACAGCTCTAAGCTATACAGGGTGTCCCCGGGATGTACCGGGAACTGCTGCAATCGATTTCTCAGAAAGTAAGCTATGGAAAATTTTGAAAATTTGGTAACATTATAAAGTCAGTGGGGGACATACAACTAAAATATTTTGACAGCTCTACCACTTTCGGTTATACCGGAAGTTAATGTCAACTTCCTTATTTTAAATGGAATATCCTATACCGGGTGATGCATCGCCGGGCGGGACATAGGAAATACCATGTAATTTTTAATGGGGTCAATTATTGGCTCCCTAATTATTTTAGAGAAAAATTCTATTGAAGTTTATTGAAGACCATGCAAATCTACGTCCATGGTAAAAACTGTAGATTTTTCGGTTAACCCGTTTGCTAGTTAGATGCTAATATTTTTTAAGAATTATTATCGCCTCATATTTATGAACAACAATAAAAATACCAGTTAGCGTGACATAACGTTGTCATTTTGAACTTTAGTGCTTTTATTATTATCAAAAATCGTAGAGCGAAAAGATTAACCATGAGTTATACTACTGAAGAAAAGCTATTGATGATTAAATGGTACTATCAAGGAAATAGTTACCAAAAGGTGTCGAGACATGTTCGCTGCTCAGTATCCGAGAAGACCGATACCCGGAAAATCAACAGTCGATAGGACTATCAAAAAATTTGAGACCAAAAGCACAGTGATAAATAACTGCAGATGTGAAGCTGGGGAGTATCAAAGAGAAGAAAATGTAAGAGATGATGGAGACTTGGAAATTTTATTGTATGTGGAAGAAAATGAAGGGATGGTGAGTACAAGGAAACTTCAGGATATCATAGGAAAAGATCAATCAACAGTACTCCGGATTTTGAAAAGGCATAAATACATTTCATACAAATATAAAAGATATCAAGAGCTAAGGGATGGGGATGAAATACGATGGCAGGAATTTTGTTTTGACATGATGGAAAGGGCAAACATGGACAGGGAATTTTTAAGAAATATTTGTTTTACTGATGAGTGCACATTTATGTTAAACAATGAACCCAATCATCAAAATTACCGATACTGGAGCAAAGAAAACCAACATGGATTTGTCGAAACGAGGACGCAATATCCACAGAAAGTAAATGTTTGGGCGGGGATTTTCGGACAACAAATTATTGGACCATTTTTTCTTAATCATAATTTGTTTGCAGAATTTTATTTGAAACTACTTGAAGAACTAATTTTACCCGCTTTAAATGTTGTATCCAGGGAAAATCAGGAAATTTGGTACCAAATGGATGGCTGGCCCGCACATAATACCCTGGCTGTTCGGGAATATTTACACAATGCTTTTAGTGGAAATGTTATTGGCCTACATCACACCATAAATTGGCCAACCTGGTTTCCTGATATTTCGCCAAATGACTTCTTTCTCTGGGTCATTTAAAAAGCATGATATACGAGGATAAAAATTACTCTAATCTAGATGAGTTAAAAAATGCTATTTCTGCAGAATGCAAAAAAATCAATTTACCAGTTAGCCAATGTAAGAAGACAATAATTGACAAATAATTGTAAAAATATGGATACAGTCTACTAAAAAGTTCTTTCTTTACAAGTAACTCAACCCCAACTAATATTAAAAGGTTTTGTTTAGAAGACATTGATGGTTATGTAATGGCTTGCAAACGTCAATTTTGACAAAATTTTTAAAATTAAGTCAAAAACGGTTGGACTTAGGTAAAAAATAATACACATAATTATAAAATATAAATAATATATAGGGTGTGGTATGTCCTTCACTGACTTTATAATGTTACCAAATTTTCAAAATTTCCCAAAGTTCCTGGTGGGACACCCTGTATAAGCACTATGTTTAGTGTCGTAGATAAAATACCAACTGTGGCATTTTTCTAAAGCTCTTCAAAATATCTGTTTAAAATGCCACTTTTTTATTAAATTTCTAAGGATTCCCATATTTCCGAAACTATTAAAAATTGGATATATCACTTGTGGACTTTTTTTACGCTTTTTAAAAGATCTTCCTAAGGTTGATATAATATTCGGGTGTGCCATTAAAAAAAAAGTACATTTTGTGCAATAAATCTAAATCTCGATGTTTAATTGTTTTTCTGCTGGCTGCACTTACTAATTAATTACCAACTGAATATTTTGGATCATCGCCACTGTTTTTATACTCAAAACAGTGTCCAAAATCAGTATGGATACGTACTTTTAGAAAAACATTTGATTTTAAACAAAATAATAGAAAACCGTGTATTCCTTCTGATAAAAAAAACACTGAAAATGTGTTTT
Organism: Listronotus bonariensis; assembly: GCA_014170235.1. Taxonomy (NCBI): domain Eukaryota; kingdom Metazoa; phylum Arthropoda; class Insecta; order Coleoptera; family Curculionidae; genus Listronotus; species Listronotus bonariensis. Next base: position 27,172 of record JACEGR010007139.1, on the reverse strand, counting down.
TCTCCTTTTTCTATTCAAAACAACACGTGCCTCTAAAAGATCTAAGTTAATTTTTAGGAATATTCAATTAAGCTTACCCTACTAGGTATATAGTTAGACAAACACTTTATATTTTAAAGTTATTTTAGTATATACAGTAGACTGGGCCAAAAATGTCGACTTTTTTTTAATACATCGAAAATATTATTTAGAGTGACAAAAAGAAAATATGGTAAAAATTTGAGCCCTTAATCATAATATTTAGACCTTCCTCTTCTTTAATTTAGATTTTTATTTATACTTTCATTTTTGCGTCAAAGCTCCCTAACTATTGGGGTTAAAAAATTATGTGGCCATATATCATTATATAATTAAATTGCCTACAAAAAACGTCTTATTCAAAATTTTCGCCAGACGAACCGTTTTGGAATAATAAAGCTTTAAACATTGATACATTTTTAGATTTACCTTTTTAATTTTGGAATTTTGTAACTAACGAGAAAATAAATATAAAGAAAAAAACAACATAGATTCTTAAAGAGAATTTAATGCTCTACAAAAAAGGTTTCTTAATGTTTCCAAATAAAGTCGGTCTTTTAAAAGTTATTCACAATTTAAGTAAAAGAAAAAAATTAAATACTGTTTTCTTTATTTTTGAACGAAATTTTTTCACTAAATGGAACAAATTCATATATAACATCATTGAAAATCAAAATTTTATCAATCTTATTGCATAAAATATCTAAATTTCATAATATATCCAAACCTTTTCTAGGTTAATAGCCATTTGTTATACGAAAACGTAGATTTACTTACTCTAGACAGTACATCTACGTTTTGGTATCCCAAATAGTTATTAACCTAGAAAGGGTTTGGTTATATTATGAAATTTAGACATTTCATGCAATAGGATTGATAAAATTATGATTTTTGATGATGTAATATATTATTTTGTTCCAATTAGTAAAAACTTCGTTCAAACATAGAAAAACAGTATTTTATCTTTTTAAATAAATTGTGAATAACTTAAGAAAACGATTTTATTTAAAAACAATAAGGAACCTTTTTGTAGAGCAATAAATTCTCTTTAAGAATTTATGCTGTTTATTTTTCATATATTTATTTTTTCCTTAGATAAAAAAAAATCCAACATCAAAAACGTAAATCTAAAAACGTATCATTGTTTAGAGCTTGATTATTCGAAAACGTTTCGTCTGGCATAAACTTTGAATAAGACGTTTTTTGTAGGTAATTTAATTCTCCAAAGGTATATGTGGACATTATTTCTTTACCTCAATAGTTAGGGAGCTTTGACGCAAAAATGAAAGTACAAATAAAAAAATCTAAATTAAGGGAGAGGGACCTATAAATATTAATATTAAGGGCTCAAATTTGTAAGCAATATTTTTGATATATTATTCAAAAAAATAAAAGTAGATTTTTTTTGGCCCAGTCTAATATACAGGGTCAAACATGGTCGAATGACCAACCCCGCTTTAAACCAACCAACCAACCAATATACAGGGTAAGTCACAAAAGTGTGATGGTATGCAGTTATGACTTTTTAATTGAATCACCCTATATCCTTTTTCTTTTCTAAATTATTATAAATTACATAAAAATAGCAAATTCAGGATATTTTTCATAGTGCTACCATTTTCCCATTTTCGAATATCAAGTTGTCTTGTCAGACAATTAGCCACTAACTCATATTTTTGTACATTTTATAAACAAAATATACTTTTAATATACAGGGTGTTAAGCAAAAAGTAACAAACTTATAAAATATAAACCTCTAAAACCTTCTTCTCTAAATGGGACATTCCAGCCCCGGGTCTTTTTTAGGCGGGGCGCTTCTCAATTCTACCTTTTTATCAGTTGGCGCCCTATAAATAATACAAAAAAGTATCCCAAATTAAAAGTGAACCGCAAAAAAAAGGGCTTCGCCTATTACAATCACCACTTCTTATACATATTTTAATTTATCCACTTCAAACGCAAGTGGTCACCGTCCAGTACACGTCGACCATGCTTCCACTTGCCGCCCCTTCAAGGTGTCATCTGGGGCAAACCCCGGTTTGCCCCCTCCCAGATCAAGGGCTGGGACATCCTCTATTTTGCTCATCATTTCTTTAGGTCTATACATTTTCTTATAGTTGTCCAATACCACAAGTCTGGTAGTTTTTGCAATATTTTTTATTTTTACAATTAAATATTTTTACAAAATTACCATAAAATTGTCTGGCAATTCTTAAATCAAAATTTTCTTGGAAGGTCGAGAAGGTGTTACTGAATGGCCACCAAGATCTTGTGATCTTACATCTTAAACCAATGGAGTTTTACTTATAGTTTTCCTAAAAAATAGGTTTGTAAAATAAACATCCTACGAGAAAAAATGAAATTAAAAATAACGGAAGTTTACAGATTACCTTATAGAACGTATTTACACATGTATACAGGAAAATGGTTAGATTTTTAAACAGCTAATTTAAAATTTTTAATTAATCCAGATAAATAAAAAAATGTATTTAAAAAATGGCTATTTGTATGCAATACCTATTTTTAGTATATTTTTTTTTATTTAAAAATTAAATATAATATGCAGAAAAACTATAGTTTAGCATTTTAGTGTGAGTGTGAGTAAGCATAAATTAAGTAATTATTTTTACTTTGGTTCCCTGTTTTGTGCTACACGTATATTTTTCGTTTTTTTTTTTAATGGAATGCCCTTTTTTATTGCATTAAATTGCGCAGGCCAAAATTAGTCTACAAATTTTTATAAGCTGCTATGATATAACAACACCACATTTTAGGTTAAAACGGCTTAAGCTGCGTTAACAAATTTCGTCATTTAAAGGTTTCTGGGCAAGTAAAATTGAACATTGAAAGTGACATTGTTCCAAGATTTTTAGTTTGCGCTACATGTTATATTTTTGGTATTTTAAATAAAATGCCTTATTTACTTTAATTGCAATAAAAAAAGCTTGCCAACTTTAGTAAGATTTTAAATTTTAAAATTTAAACTTTATCTGTTACTGAGATATGACACCGCAATTTAATTAAAATTTGGCAACAATGCTGATCACTGATCAAAAGGCATGAATAAAAACCCCTAAATACCAAATTTTGTAAGCAAAGCTTTAGGGGTTTTAAAGATATTTAGTGTAGTGTGAATAATGCAGTAATGCAATAAAAATAAATGGAGCATTTCTTTCTTAAAAAAATGAAAAAAATACGCGTAGGACAAAACCTCGAAATCTGGCAATGTTAATTTTTATAAATGTAGCTTTAGCGGTTTTAAAGATATTTAAAAGTTGCGGTACTTTTTACTAACCAATATGTTTTATTAAAATTTTAAAACAAAAAAAAAAAACTATACTTATCAAAACTATATTTTTTTATACATATTTCTGTCATTTTCACCTACTTTGTTTTCACTTGGAGAAAAAAACAATTTTAAAGGAAAAAACACTAAAGGTACTTTATCATGCATATTCTGTTGCATTGAAGTAACACGGGTATTTCATTAAAAAGCCAGGGGGTCTAAAAATTTTTAAAGTGCAAAGAAAAATAGGTTTTCAGCCAAGCAAAAGTACTTTTTCATAGTGTTGTCCTATTGAATTCTATTTGCGCCGGTATTTTATTTAAAAGCCATGGGGGATGCAAGGGCATCCCCTTACACACCCATCCCGGCACCCATGTACACAAAACTGTCACAGTAGAAGTAGGTATTAATTGGGCTATTTTACACAAAAACTACTAGCTTTTTACATGCTATATTTAAATACCCAATTGCATAAAAATTACAAGCTAATATAAACGGTTTAAGTAGAATTATTCAAAAATTACTATTCTTAAATATGTAGTAGTAATCTAGAAAATACAACTTATAACCTAGCACAAAAATAATATTAACGATCGTGTATTATTACATTTTAATATGTAAACAAAATGCTAAATTGGTAGGTACATATGAAAAATCTTTCTTATATAACTAAAACTAAATAATATAGGAATGTTAAGAAAAAAACATATTATTATACCAGTATAGGCCAGTGTATCCTCCATTACTATAACTTGGATTATTATTGCCAATTAAATATGAGATTGTGCTAATGTGAAACAACTAAAATAATACAACTGTTTTAACAAAATTCTCTTGGCCCTTTCTACTAGAATAGCTTTACAATATAAGTACTTCTTCTAAGAGGAACTAAATTACGGTCACCCCTACTAAAATCTGAACAGTTCGGTACAATCTGATGAAATTTGGTACGATAACATATGAGCAACGTCTGCGTTATTTGACATATCAATGGCAACTTAAAATGTCAAAATAACAGGTGTGATTATGGAATATTGGAAAAAACAGTTAAATGAAAGGAGGCTCTTGTGGCACATTATTTTAAGGCTCTTGACGAGTACTTTATAAAAAGTCAATACTTTTACCTACGACAAAATGGCGGTACTTTAGTAACTATGTGAATACCTGATTCGGCAGGCCATATATAAGTTAATATATATAGTTTCAGAAACATGACTATCCAAATTAGGTATTTAGATTATTATTAAACTACCATCATTTTAAAGTAGATTTTATATTCTAGGATTATAAAGTACTCATCAGGAACTAAAATAATATGCCACAAGACACTATTTCCATTTATTTTTTCCCCCAATATGTCGCCCAGATGTCAAATTGGCATTAAAAGTTGTCATTGGTATGTCACAAAACGGTTTAGATTTTAGAAGAGGGGCATGGACTTTAGGTCCTCACAGTATTATACATAGTATCAGTCTGCCCAAAGTAGACACGCCAATTGCAGAGCTAATTTTTTTGTTTAGGGGATGCTTTAAGAGGCTTAATTTTATATAAATATATGGCTAAAAATAACAGATCAAAAATTATGTCTAAATTCTAAACATATCGATATTATTACTAACAATAAGTAATACTTCTTATAGAAACCTAAAGTTACATATCTTTACATGGTAGATATAACCAAACCTACGAGTAAATAAGATATGAAACTTAATATATGTATATCAAGAAAAAAATAAGCAATATTAAAAAACATCCCTTTGTTGGAAAATTAGATGCTCAAATGATACTTCTCTACTTGTAACTCGGCCTATTGAGCGTAGCACCCTTTTTTCTTTTTATAATTTTAAATAGACCTCTTTGCTTTGGTAAGTTCAACTAAAGTAAGCGAACCTTGTTATTTTAAATTGATTTAGTGTTTCCTACTTTTACTTTAAATGTTCGTACAATTGTTGTTCAATTTTATGAATAAAACCTTATTCAAAAAGTGATTGATTTTAAGATCGACACAGCAAAAAATCGGATACTCAAAACGCGCTATATGCATTTTTGCCAAATCATTCTATATAAGAATGTTGTAATATGTTTAAGAACAGCGTAATGTAGTTTAGTTCCTAAAATTGGGTATAACAAATCACTAATTGATTCCTATTAGATTCCAGTGTAAACTATTTTTTAATTAGGTTTATGAGGTCTCAAAAAACTGAAGTTTAATAAAGCGGTAGCGTTTAATTATAAAAAGTGTTGTAGTGCACACTTTTTCTGATTACATATGAATTTAATATAAAAGATAAAAATGTGTTGATATATTTTTTTAAACATATAGCATATAGCTTATTATATTTTTTAATAAACATTTTTTGGTCGCTTTATCTGAAATAACTTTACTATATAAACTGTTTTTAAATTGTACTTATTAGAGATTCTGACTGCCTAAACTACACACGCCTATTAGTTAATTGGAAAAAATCAATAATAAGTATAAACATGAAAATTTAGGTATATGTTTTCAGTAAAATGTAAAACATATTTAAGTATCCTTGTATCTATTTATATAAATAAAAATTATTAAACACATTGTTTTTTAAGGGATGCTTTTAAAGGCTTAAGATTATGTAAATATATAGCTTAAAAACAAAAGAACAAACAAAATACTACGATTTACGTATAAATACATGACACATGACATGACAAAAATTGGTAACTAATTGTTAACTAACTAGAAACGTTAAGGTATACATGGTATATCAGGAAGTCGAGTCAGGCAGGAGTTATAAATTAAAATTTAATTTTAGTATTAGTATTAGCATTAGTAGCAAGATGTAAGAACATACATTTAAGCCGAAATGTGTAAAAACAAATTTAATTTAAACCTTGATTTTACTTTTAAAAAAACTAAAATTCTCTAAAATCGAAAACAATACAATAAAAAAGGAAAAATAATAACTGCCCTATTTATTTTTTTTTAGTCTAGCTAAGAATACCACAAAAATAGTCAAATTTAATTTAGGTTTATCTTAATACTAATGCCAAGACTAATACTAAGATTGAATTCTGATTTATAAAGTCGGCCTGTATGACATATGGGTTATTTATTTAGTTATTAGAAATATTCAACTTTGCCGTCCGATCGATAATGAAAGACTGGGTAATTTGGCATCATGTTGTAGCTGTTGACTGGTTCGACCTTCAATGGAAATTCATCAGCAATGACAAACATTTTTTATAGTAATCCCATTTCTAAAAAATAAGAAAGAGTTTAAATTAAATATTAAAACTTTGTAATTTTGAAAACTTAGTGCTAAAAACATGTACCGATTTATTGTCTTGCAAGAATTATGAATATTAGGTTCGTTCGTATCTAGAGCATTCCGGAACCTTCCGACGCATGCACATTTGATTGAAAGCGTTCATAGAAAATAATTCCAAATACATACTACACCAGAAACAGTATTTATGTTTTTTAAATAAGATGTAGTATTAAAAAAATAATAGTTTAAAAAAACTAAAAAACACGCTTTTATATGCAACCGAACTAAAAATTAGAAAATAATTTTTCATTAAAAAAAATATTGTCACTTCATAGTAAAAAGCGTGGGGTGCTTAATATACTAAATGTTATAATTATTATATTTGCCAATATCTATGATGGAAAAGTAATGAAAAAATAGTAAAATGCACCCCACGCTTTTTACTATGAAGTGACAATATTTTTTTAATGGAAAATTATTTTCTAATTTTTAGTTCGGTTGCATATAAAAGCGTGTTTTTAGTTTTTTAAACTATTATTTATTTTTCATTTTTAGTTCGATATGCATTTATGTTTGTATAAAAGTTTGGAATGTTGCCAACAGATGGCAACCCACTAAAAATTTTTTTCGCCATTTTGTCAAGAGTAGCAAAGTTTTTCAGATGGACTTTCTGAAAATAACCTAATATAAAATTTGAGTAAAATCGATTCAGATCGAACTCTTGAAATGGCCGGTGGTTGGTACCACTGGGACGTACAGGTGACAGATGACACTTGGTGGTATCAAGCAGTGGTTATAATAATATAATGGATTTTTTTTCCTGGCGATCCAAACCAGGATAACGGGATACTGTTTGCAGATTATTGCATTGTCATGGGTCCTTAATACGTGTGCAAAGTTTCAAAGAAATCGAATAGCTGGAAGTTGGTTAAAATTAGGCTCAAAGATTCCGTAACATTCATAGATGGATAGATAGATGGATAGATAGTTACAACCCAAGTTAATAAAAGCGTGTTAAAAACTTTTATTTGTGGTTTTGTACTTACTACTACGGTATTATTTACTTAAAATTTTGAGGTTAATTTTGATTACAGATGTTTTGATGATAGTTTAATAGACAAGGGTACGAGAATCACACGCCACATTTTTTATTTCAGTTTTCTGAAGATTATTTAGCGACTTAAAAAGGAAAACGTAGTGACCCAGACATGTGAATGTCCTAAACAAACGAATTCGTGGTCATTTTTGTTTCAGCATCCACCAATCTCAATTAAATTGCAGAAAACCGTTAAAATTGCGAAATTTTTCTTATGTTTTTAAGGTTCAAAAAATTGTAACCCAATAGCTAAATTCTGGCCACGGATTCATATAGAGGAGGCACTTATCACATCTCTCTGAATCCAATACTTTTTTTTAGACTTATATAATTCATCAGATATGGAAACACCAATATTATTATATTGTATGGTGCTACTAAAACATATTAACTTCTTTTAAAAAAATTAAAATAAGAAAAACCTTTTTTTTTTGTTTACAAATATTTATATCGACAAAAAATGATGTATGTGTTTATACACATAGCAGATATATGTAGATTTTGTGATATGTTTATACAGTGACCGGCAAAAAAATTGCTTCATTTGGAATTTTTAAAAACGAAATTTTATTTTCGTTTCTAGAAATCGCTTCTGCATGTAAAACAAAAAAGAAATGTTTTGAAAAATGTCATATAAACAAAGGTATGGAGGAAAATTTGAATAAGCTGAGATTAAACCACGAGAAATAAGGTTATTTACATTATAAAACATCTATAAAAGTCGAGGATTAAACAGTGTTAAAAATTAATTGGCGAAGTTGGCTTAAGTTGTATATTTTTTGTTTTTTGACATCAAGAAAAATAATTTTAAAAATAGATTTCCGCTAAAACACCCGACGCCCGGTATTGCAATGTTTTTCTTTTAACAAAAAGTAGACAACAATAGGTAGAAAAAATTGTAAAATCTAATAACTCATGTCATGTTTTACTTAGTATATTAAAAGACTTTTTATTAAAAAAATAAACAATACATTTTTTGATTACTTTTTATAATAACTTTATCTACTAATTTGTTAGGTCAGTAACTAAAATAAACGAAGAAGTGGCTTTGTCCGGTTTCACGTCTAGGAGCCTCAAATTTCCTTATTTGCCAGATCTAACCTCTTTAGAAACTTTAAATGAGGGGGTTAGTTTTAGAAGGTACAATCTTTAATATTAAATTGTTATGTTATATCGAATAAAAAATTAACAAAGAACCTATACAGAATCAGCCAGTCAAATAAGTAAACAGGCAATGCGAGAAAAGGAGTCTAACGCGAATGCCGGCATGTAAACATTTCGGATTGCGTGATTAATAGTGCTTGTTTTATTATTGCACTATTTGCCAATATACCTATGTAGCTAGCTAATACGATATATGAAAAGTAATGCATTCTTTTTAAAGTTTAAACACTCTGTTATGAATGTAATACAATAAAAACGGCTTCAGTTATAAGTAATACATTATTAAAAGTCAACTCAAAATCACATGATATTTTTTAATTATCGGTCATGTAAATAATGTGATGTTTTAACACAGTGCTATAAAATTCCAAATAAAATTAATTATGTTATAAGCTAGTAGGTTTCTCTCAAGGGAGTTAACTACTATAATAAACAAAACAAACCATAAACGTGCACCTAACCAGCAAAAACGATAAAGTTTAACCATAGGCCTTATGTTTGTTGAAACTTAATTTATTTTTATGGATAAATTTTCGGTCGACTCATGTGACCCGATCGTTAAAATGAAATAGTCTATCTAGGTAATTGTGAATGAATGGCGCACTGATCTAATTTAAGGTATCTATTTATGTACCTATAAAAGGTGATTTAAAACAGCAAGTTTTTAAAAAGCGATGCATAGCGTTTTAAAAAGGTGATCTTTATTTTACTTGAAAAATGTAACAGTTTATGCTTATTTATTTATCCAAAATTACAAATTGCTGTAATGTATTTTACCACAAATTTAAATAAATCTTTCACGACAGACTTAAGAAACTAAGCAACATTTTTAATTTTAGACTTGGACTTTCGCTTACTGGAATTACCCGACAAGGCGTCCATCGACAGAATACACGTACACATGGTGGGTCAAATTCTATGATTTTTATAGAAAACTCATGTTTCTGTACGTTATACATCAAAACTGACCCCCATTTACGGAGGTCAAAAATTTCAAGTACAACTTTACCCCAATTCGCTATGCATCGTTTACTGGCTACAGCGTGTTTTTTAATTTCTTGGGTTTCTTTAATTTTTTAAACTTTAAATTATATAGATCTTTTATTCTGGTAAAACATTTTCACAGAAACTTTTTATGCTGATTACAGGATGACTAATTTTTTTGTATGTTGACGCATTAGTGATCTTTTTTTTATTTTAAATGGGTCACCCAGTGTAAGTTTAAAAATAATCAAAACATTACCTTTTTAAAAATGTATTACTTTTATGTATATACATATATTCTCTAAGCTGTTTCTGAGATATTGCATATTATATCATTTGTTACTTTTATTCGGTAGAGAATAGGGCATAAAAAGTAATAATGTTTTACCTTATACAATCCTAATATAACTTCTGTATTTCATTAATTGCTAAGGCTTAAAACCATGTCTATTATTAATTTAATCACGCAAACAAGGGTAAAAATAACACCATTTAAGAAGTAAACTAATTTATTCTGTTAATATTTACCCTAACAACTTTTTAAATCAGGTTTTATAAATATATACGTTTATTTTTCAAATCACTGAAAACAATATTTTGACGTATAACTACAGTCCTAAATTTAGGTTTCTTTTGTCTTTTATGGTTACATATCTAAAAATGATAAAGTATTTGTTTTTGAAAAAATAAAAAAAGGGGTTAATAAAATTTCAATCAAAAAGTTTTAAGATAAAACAACTACAAAATAAATTACTTTACTTTTAAAATAAAATTATTATTTACCCTTACATGCGTTATTATTATTACTTGTAATATATTAATATTATAAAATACCTGTTTTTACACGATTGCAGTAAATAAAATACAAAAGGTAAATGAGATTGTTTGAAGTAAAGCATGAGCAATTTTTTCTTTTTTTCTACCCAGTATTATTAAAAAATTAAATAATATGCAATATCTTAAAAACGACTTGAAATAAGAACCAACTATGCCACGTATTATTCGATCATGCGTCAGTCTAGAAAAAAATGAAAAGCATAGTTGCAATCTGCATTCCAGTCCAAAATTCTAACATGTTTTTGTGCATCCAAAAGTATCATACACCTTTTAATACTTACCAAGTTATAAGTTACTTTGACCAACACATAAGTGGGCGGGAAGAAGCCTATCTGGTTTGGTTTTCTTCCCAGTATAACACGAGCGTATTTTTTGGCTAAAAAAATAAAAAATAATAATACATTATCATTTTAAAGCAGGCAAAAAAGAATAAACAAGGTGTCCAGTAACTCTACTGACAAACTTTTAAGGGGTGTTTCTACAATGATAATTAAAAAAAAACATATAAACAATATAAACGTATGTCCTAAACGTCAAAAATATATTGTTTTTTTTTAAAATAAATTATACCGCTTCAGATATTTTTTAAAAAATTAGGAGACGCCTCCTATGCATCAGATTTTTTTGGCATAGAAAAAAAACAATTTTCACCAGTGTCGTCCGTGAGGGGTTTGGGGTAAATATTTAAAAAAAACTGGTTCGCCACTGAATTTTTTTTTTTAATTCTCATTTAGTTTAAAAAAAAATGTGATTTCTTGATTTTCTTTTATTTTATGTACGGTTTTTGGGTAAATAAATAAAAACCCTTTCTCGTTATGGTCATTTCGCATCGTTGAAATAAAAATCTGCAGTAAAAGAAACACCTTTGTTATTTATTCCTTATTAGATAGTGATGTTACCATGCCGAGAATTCTTCACTCTTCGCCCTTTAATATCTTTTTTATGATTATAATTATCGAAAAAAGTATAAAGTATCATTTTGCAAAGCGTTTTCTTTTCTACCAAAAAAATTCTAGAATTTTGCTCTATGTTTAATAGAAGTGTGATATAATTTTTCTTTTGTATGTGACAAAAAAATATGCAAAGCTGTAATGAGGCGGATCTTTATATTAAAATTAGGAGCTTATCATTGCCAAGCATTCCCTGAAGGTGCCTAGGAACCAATATTTTAGTGTCAGAAGTCAAAAAAAAATAGTCGATTTTTTGACCCACCCTAATAATAATGTACCGTTCGGTCAAAAAAGTAAGTAAGAACCTAAACTCTACAAATGTTATCATAAACCTCTGGAGCACACTGTATTTTTACTTCTTTTACTGGTCATTTATTAAATGCTGTTTAGTCTGTTTTATGGATGCTTTTAAACATCTGCCTATAAAAGAGTATTACAGTCAATTACAAACCATATCTTCGTGTGAAGAAACCAGTTTATTAAAGCCTGATAATTAAATCTGGGTGTATTAAAAGTTAAAAAGCTCGACGGAAAAGGTCCGACTCAAAAGCATGTACTTATTTGAAAAAGCAGGATGTGTAAAAATAATAAAGATTGATCATTTTAAAGAGACCGAAAATAAATAGTTAAACGATAGTACTAATCGGATTCAGGTATACAAATAACACCCTAAAAGAGGGCACAATAGAAAAAGTCTCATATTAAATCTAATAGTGGCTCTAAAAGTCACTTTCTCAATAGTGTATTGTTAATGCAGGCATTCAGACCGACAAATTGCATCAAAAACAGGAAGTTCGTGTAAAAATCTATTGAGAAGTGACTTTAGGTCTTCCACAATGAATTCCTATGTCGTATAGACCCGCTAACTCCATTCAATTTCGGGGTTTTGCAGGGCCGCATTTTACCTGTCTTACTATCTATTATTGGATTTTTGGTTTAATGGATTGTTTGTTTTTGTAGTTCCTGTACTAATAATATTAATACGAATGGATTTCGAAAAATATTATTGAACTGACATCATCAAAGAAAAGAAAAACAAACAGAAACGATACTTTGTATACGTGGTGTCCCAACTCTATGTATACATGAAATAACTTTGCCCCTGTAGAAGATAAAAAAGAAAAATAAACCTAAAATAAGAAATGTTTACTTGAATACACTGTTTTTATTAACAGTTTAACAACACAAAATATATATTTTAACAAATTTTGACTCTATATTAAATTCTACATTTAAAATGTATAACACGCTGGTTTTTCAGATATCAATAGTATATCAATGTACACACAACGCCAAAAGTCTTGGACCCCTGTATATCTTGGTTATAAAGAATACTACATGTTTTTTATTATCAGATAAAATATATTCTTTTATTTACCAAATAACAAAGATCACATACTCATTTGGAGATAACTTTTATGGGTTTTCCGAAGATTTGAAATTGTTAGTTACTTTTATTTAGTTTATTTGCATTTTTAAATACGCAAAGTTTATATTGGTTCTAACTGAAAATGCCAGGACGTGAAATTTCTGTTTATAACAGAGCAAGAATAATTGCTCTGCATGAATTTGGATTTTCAAGTCACCATATTTTAGCCAGTTTAAATATTCCAAGATCTTCTGTGAGTCAAATCATCAACAGGTATCAAGAAACTGGAAATGTGGAAAGATTGCCTCGTAGTGGACGGCTACGTGTTTCTACCGAAAGGTAGGACAGATATGTTATTCAATTTATTTTCCGAAACCGAAACGCAACGGCCCCAGCCATTAGGGATCTTTTACAAGGTACGTTCAGCCGCGTAATTTCCACCAATACCATTCGCAGAAGACTTCACAGCGCAAATTGGCGGGCCAGAAGATTTTTAAGAGTACCTCGTTTATTGCCTTGACACCGTGCTGCCCTTCACCAGTGAGCAAGAAACCATAGGGAATGGCTTTTAGCCCAGTGGGAAAGGGCCTTTTCTCTGACGAATCAAGATTCGGTCTGGTCAGTGATGACCATCGTCAAAGGGTATGGAAAGAGTCAGTCAACTATCCTCGTGAAGTCGTGCCCTATCAAGGGGGAACAGTAATGTTCTGGGGGAATAATGTACAACCGTCGAACCCCATTAATTCGCATACAACAAAATATGACTAGCGAAATTTACATGGAAAATGTTATTAGGCCAATTGTCATTTCCCTCCGCCATAAAACTGGAGAGAATTTCATTTTCATGGATGATAACGCCAGATCACATCGAGGCAGAGGAGTTTAGGAGCTTCTTAATGCTGAAGAAATCAACAGATTAGAGTGGCGAGCTAATTCTCCAGACATAAATCCAATTAAGAATCTGTGGGATATTGTTTTCAGAGCTATCCACAATCGCAATCCACCACCTAGAACCGAGGAGGAACTTGCGGTAGCCGGCGTAGAAGAATGGGACCGCATATCGCAGGAATTAATTAATAATTTAATCATTTCCATGCCCAGACGTGTAAACTCATTACTCAGAAGTAGGGGAGGGCCCACAGAGTATTAGTTGTATTTTCTTTTTTGTATTGTCATACATGTAATGTTGGTTGCAATAAACGTTATTTATAAATTAACACTGTTTTTTTTTTTCATTTTTTTGTTTTTTTTTTAATTTTTATTTTAGCCACTACATGAACTCAAAATATTTTTTTCAACTAAATTAAAATCAAGTCCTTTTTAAATTTTTTCTAAATAAATTAGAATTATAAAAATGCTAGGGGGTCCAAGACTTTTGGAGTTATGTGTACTTATTTACGATTAAAAGTAAAAAAATTTAATGCGCTTCCTTATTTTAATTCTCTACAACATTTACTAGATAATAATATAAAAATAAAAAAGTTATTTGTATTTTTAAATTTTATAACTTGCCCCGTTTATTAGCAATTATACCAATTTTTTTTTTTTTTTATTAGGTTTTTGACCATGCAACCAGTTTTTCTAAATTTACGTTTTGATTTAAAAATGTTCGGTTTATTTGTCCTCTTATAAGACTTATCCTGGGACATACTGTATACAATAAATATTTTTTCGATCCCGAATACTGTCCTGTGTAATAAAATCTCAGAGTGTATGTGCTTAGTAATACACGGGCCCAGGTGCATCGCCGGCTGCTAAAAGGCCTTTCCAAAAGCAACTTTACACACCTTTCTGGTCGAGCACACCCTACCTTATTTTCTGCATGGCTGACTTAACTTGACCGGCCCTATATCGTTTTCTTGCCAATAGGCCTTATTATTAAAATGATTTACCTTATAACAATGGAGGAATTTATTGCCTTTTTTCAGTAACGTAGCAAGCGACTCAGATTAAGACAGAGATAAATACATTGAATACAGGGTGATTCGAAAACCGATTACGAAACTTAGGTCGGTGATTCTACATGATAAAATAATGGTACGAAGCTTCATATTTTCTTTAAATGTCGTTGGTTTTTAAGTTACAATCCCCAAATTTAAAGCTTGATTGCTTAACTTCAAAATGACGTGTTTTATAAGTTTACTCTAGTCCCTTTGCAACAATAGTATCTACAACTTCGCATTACTAAAAACACTTTTATTTAAATAACTGTAATTTTAAAAATTAATATATGGGCATACTACCTATTAAGAAAAGAGATATGTTTTATTAAATTGTTTAGTTTGGCATTTTTTAAATATATATATGGTCAAAGAAAAATTCCGTCCCACCGCGTGTCCGTCGGACGACCATCCATTTTTTTGTATCATAACTGCGGCCTCAGTCGACCAAGTTTCGCCAAAAAAAGCGGTTGGCTTTAATATGTGTCCGTTGGACAACCAGCAGAACACGTAAAAAATTAACATTTTTTAATAAGTTATGGTGTTTAAGATCGTAGTTGATCTAAATATTACTGTAAGCTGAAAAAATGCCAAAAATAAAAATAAATCAGACAGTTTAGGGTTAAAAAATAAATAAAAAATGTCCGTCGGACAACCAGTCTCTTGGAAAACCAGTCACTTGAATAACTGAAGGAAGTTATTAATAAATTATGGTGTTTTGAAAAGTATTTGATCTAAATTTTACTGTTAACATAAAAATAACAAAAATTAACCATATTCTATCAGACAGTTTAAAATTTAAAAAGTTTTAAAAATGTCCGTCGGACAACCAGTCTCTTGAAAAATCAGTCACTTGGATAACTGAATTTTTGTCTGTAGGGCAATTTGATAATCCTTGGAATATGGTTATTTGGCTTAATGATTGACAAGTTAGTTAGCTTTGTTGGTAGTGACCCTGCTTTTTGATCCTGGTTGTTTTGGGTTTGAATTTTGTATACATGAGAAGTTTTTCTGGTTTTATTCTTGAAACTGATTAAACTGCTCTGCTGATTGAAGATTACAGTTCATAAAAATATGAAAATTTTAATACTAGGACAAAAAAAGTTGATTGACCCATATAGCCTAATATCGAATAGCGATAAATCCCAAAAAAATTAATCTGACAATAAAAAACCTATCTGTGGTTAAATATGGCACTAAATGCAAGCCACGGAATAATATTTTAATGCTAATGATGAAACATAGAAGGCTGTAGAGTCACTTTTTCCAACTGTTTGACTCAGGTTTTAGACATTTAGATAAATTATTAAATTTGACTCTGTAGTTCAAATAAAAGTCAAAGCACATTGGGCTTTTAGGTCTCGGTACGCTCACCGACCTGTCAAATGTTTTACATGCTATTTTTAAATGTTATTTAAGGAGCGTACCGAGACCTCAGCGCCAAGTGTGCTTTGTCCTTAAATCCAATGCCGGATTAGCCATATAGCAGAAGGCAGCAAATACTACGGGCCCCGCGCTTTGTGGGGCCCCGCGCCTGTGACCAAAAAAATCAGAAATCAACGAAAATTAGGTTGGGGTTCTTTTTCCAATATGTAGCGAAGTAATTTTTTGTCACGAAGTTGATTCCTTGCTTGCAGCCGTAGGTTGGAAAAAGCGGTAGGAAACAGATTAAGTAAAAATGGATGATAAAGCAGAAATGTATTACCGATTACACTAGGCAACACTCAAAATTTCCCGGGGTAATGTAATGGAAACGCACACACCATTCTCAAAGTAAGCGTTGGCCACACTGTAGTTGTATATTATTATGCTTCAAGAAGGCAAAACCACAATACTTACAGGGAGAACAGTGCCTTATTAAGCACTAGGCTGACCAGGCCATAGCCTAGGGCGCCGTAAAAAATAGGCGCCAGACAGGGAGGTTCAAAAAAGTGTAGGGCGGGGTGGGTTTCTTTGTCTTTATTTTTTTTGCTCTTGAAAATTTTTGCTTCTCCTTTTTTTTATAAAAAAGGCGCCCCAACAATTTCAGCCTAGGGCGCCCCAAACAGTTAATACGGCCCTGAGGGAAAATCCTCTAATAATGTTTTCCATTTGAGCTGTTTGTATAACCCGACTATGTAGAATAGTTTTAAAATAACTACCAAAAAGAAAATCGTAAAATAAATACTTAATTTGAAAAGCCTACTTTAACAGGCAGTGGAATCAGTCCTTTGTTCCTACCACAATTAGGTAAGTTTATTTTCTTTTAATTTAAGAGTGAAATTTGTTGTTTTTTTATTGACAGACTATTTGCGTCATGGTATAGTTTCTTAGTTTTTACGTGCTTTTCTGTTTTCATTTCTGTTTTGCCGATCACGGTAAACTAATACAATATACGTATAGGTATAATCCTACTGTTTTATAACACTAAAATCACAACAGTTAAACCGACACAAACGATTAGCTTTAAATTTTTAAACTAATCTTTTTTCATAAGTATAGTATATCAACCTACTGTACAGGGTGGGCCAAATTTGACGTTTTTATTAGGAAACTCATGTTTCTGTAGGTGTGTTCGCTTACAAAAAACTGACCTCCATTTGCGAGGCTCAAATTTTAAGTCAAAGGCCCCCTTGTTTACATTTGCTACAGGTCCCGCGTCGGCCTTATCCGGCATAAATAGAAACCCTACTCGAATTCGTCCGACCAACTGGACTAGGGTTTCTAAGAAGTTAACTACCAGAAACCCTACTCGAATTCGTCCGACCAACTGGGGTAGGATTTCTAAGCAGTTAAATACCAGAAACCCTACTCGAATTCGTCTGACCAACTGGACTAGTATTTCTAAGCAGTTAATTAGCAGAAAACCTACCCGAATACAGCTCCAGATCGTGACGAATTTGAATAGGGTTTTTCATTGTTTATTTAGCAAAAAGATTTAAAAACCTTATGTCAATAGCATATTTTTTATTTAAAAAAGACTCATTTCTTATTGATATTATATAAACTACAGAATATAAATATAAAATATAGAAAATTAAATTATCCATCTAAAATGTTATTAACCAAAATTGCATAACCTAAACAATAACAAAGATATAAAATAAAATGTAATTTTCAATCGAAGTTTGACCAAAAAATTTTTTTAAAACATTTTTTTTATTTATAATATTTTTGACAATTTTTTTATTGGAAATCAATAAGCTTGATCAATTTTACCCAAAAACATCATAAAACTGCAAAAGAATTGATAAAACATGGAAAAAATCCCAAAAAATCGATTTTTATTAATATCTCGATAACCATTAAGTTTAGAGAAATAAGTTATATAACTTTTAGAATAGAAAATTTGTAATTACATCTTTTCAGTTTTATAAAAAAATTTCCATCTCTTTTAGTTTTTGAGATATTTAAGATTTTAGTTTTTTTAAAAATATTTTTTTCTCAGAAACTAAAATAGATACCAAAAATTTTATTAAACAAAAAATATAGAAAATTAAATTATCCATTTAAAATGTTATTTACCAAAATTGCATAGCCTAAATAATAACAAAGATATAAAATAAAATGTGATTTTCAATCGAATTTTGACCAAAAAATAAGGAAAAAATTATTTTTTTTTTATTTATAATATTTTTGACAATTTTTTATTGGAAATCAATAAACTTAATCAATTTTACTCAAAAACATCAAGAAACTGCAAAAGAATCGATAAATAAACTTTTTATTTTTTCTATTTTTTTGAAGGGGGCATGGAAAAAATCTCAAAAAATCGATTTTTATTAATATCTCGATAACCATTAAGTTTAGAGAAAAAAGTTATAAAACTTTTAGAATAGAGAATTTGTAACTACATCTTTTCTGTTTTATAAAAAAATTTCCATCTCTTTTAGTTTTTGAGATATTTAAGATTTTTGTTTTTTAAAAATATTTTTTTCCTCAGAAACTATAATAGATACCAAAAATTTTATAAAACAAAAAATATAGAAAATTAAATTATCCATCTAAAATGTTATTAACCAAAATTGCATAGCCTAAATAATAACAAGGATATAAAATAAAATGTGATTTTCAATCGAATTTTGACCAAAAAATAAGGAAAAAATTTTTTTTTTTATTTATAATATTTATATATAATATATTTTATATTTATATTCTGTAGTTTATGGCATAAGAAAAAACAAGAATTATGGAAAAATTTAGAATATTTTGAAAAAATTACTTTTACACATAGATCTACTTTTTGTCCACATATCCACCCTGTATAAATGTTTTTAAAACATTTAAAAGTGTTGCTTTTCGCTTAAAATATCAAACAGTAGAAGTTTACAGGACTAATAGTCAGCGTTATACAGGGTAATAACGCTAAAATGTCACTTTCTTAGTAAAAACATCATATTTTCAGATTTACGAGAGATATCAAAAATCTGTCAAAATTGTTTGTCAGAAAGAATAATATAATTTTTATAAAATTTGGATCATTCAAATTTTTTTATTTAAAAAGTTGCAGATCAACAAAATATCCCAAAAAAAAACGTCATATTTACCACTCTGTACATAAAAGGTAAGTTTAATACCAAGGCTGCGGTGTAGGTAATCATTAAGGCTAATTATTGCGTTAAAATTTGCCGAAAACCGGACTAAAATATTTTTATAAACTTTACAAAAATTAGGTTTAAAATATTACCTAAAATTTAAATTATTCCGTTTAAATGTCCAACAGTTTAGTATTTCCAAACCTTTTTGCTAAATAAATAATGGAAACCCCTTCTCCAATACGTCAAGATCTGGAGCTGTATTCGAGTAGGGTTTCTGGTATTTAACTGCTTAGAAATCCTAGTCCAGTTGGTCCGACGAATTCGAGTAGTGTTTCTAGTATTTAACTGCTTAGAAATCCTAGCCCAGTTGGTCGGACGAATTCGAATAGGGTTTCTGGTAGTTAACTGCTTAGAAACCCTCTGCTTAACTCTGAAATATATTTACTTGAATTTAGTGCATGCCTGAAAAAGTAATAATAACTTTTCTTTATCTTATAAACTAAACCTTAACCAAAAGACAATTTGCTGGGATGGTAACATGGGATAGCCGATATTAGGACAAAATATTTCTTCTTTAGCTTTATTTAGAATACCCCCATGTTTAGGTATCCAGTACCTTAATTACAACTAAATTTTATTGTTTTTGATGTTTTTTGCTCGATGGCTCATTTTATAGTGTTATCCTTCGAATACCCTATCCGGTATTAGGAATATGTTTTGTTTGCAACACAAAATTGTCTGTTTTTCTGAACAAATCTATCTTAATTTTTAATCATGTAAAGCGGTTTATTTCTGTTTAATATACCCATGGTAATGTAAAGCCTATAGTTAGGGTTGTTATAAGAACATTAGGGATTTATTAACAAAATCATTTTAATATTGGGTTTAATAAAAAAGTATGCGATATTAGGGAACTTTACTGTACCATTATTTTTTCATGTAAAATCAACGCTTTAAGCTTTGTAATCAATTTAGAAATCACCAAGACCCCACAAATATTGAAAGGATTATTTAAAAAAAAAGAATATTCTAATTATTTTTTTATCATAATTCTTGTTTTACATTTGTATAGCTTGTTCAAAAGAACACACATATTAATTATTTATTTTACGTCAAATTCTACATATGTGTGTATTTTATGTAGGATACCCCAGATCTAGGTATTTGTAGCTGTTTTGGAGCAAAAGAACATTATTTAATTTTTAAGAACAGATTCATCTACATATAAATTTACATTTTATTTAAGTAGTTAATATCACCGAAAATTTTCTTACTTTAAAAAAATAGCTATTTATTCTACAATTCTCGCTTTAGGTTCAAAGAAAATCACCAACAATATAACTTTTTACTTATAATTCACAAAATTGTTACACTTAAAATATTCTCCTTTTATTTATGCCAAAGTTGTTGGTTATTATACACCCTGTAACTTCAAAACAAGGAATTTGCGGACCTACGCTTATATAAACTTTTTATCATATTTTTAATGGTAGAACCAGCCCGTAAGTTTTTTACACAATATTTTGTAACACCCTGTAGAGTACCTGAGGTTAAATAAAAAATTTAGTCAAGAGATTGGTTTTATTTTTTTTGGATATGAAGATAAAACAAGAACTCATGAATTTTGTTATTTATTTAAAACCCAAGAACCAAGACTTACAGTAAAGTATATAAAATTGAAAGAAGATTAAGAAGAATGTAATTTCATTTTATTTTTTTATTAAAGTAAGAAATTGTTTTATTTTTTATTTGGATGTTGAAAATATCAACCGTTTACTTTTTGACAACATGGTAATCTATTTAAACACCGTTCTAAAACATTACTTATAGTGTTTCTATTAATTTGCCTTATTTCATACCTAATTCTTAATTGCTCGGTCACCTAATTATTCCTACATTTAGTTCACTGAATGATTTATTTCAGTAGGGAATAAACGGTGAGATTTATATCTTACCGCAGAACAACCATATTTTGTTCTGTAGAAAGACTCTTCCTTTCTGTGTTATTCACCATGGACCCCCGCACAGCCACTTTGACAAGTGCCTGTGAGGCAGGCAAAACTACGTCAGTGGAGAGGGTTCTGGTGAATAACATGAAAATCACGTTTTTCTCTTAACTGTTAAACGGAGGTTATTTCGTATATTATTGCGACAGTAGAAAATCATTTTCATTTGTCTTGCCGACTCCGGTAAAACCCGATGTTGAATGATTAAATGATCCTTTTTCAGTACGGCGTTAACGGTTGTAATTATATTTTACCGTAGAACAACGATAGTTGTTCTATAAGAAGGCTCTTAATTTTTGTGTGTGTGGAGTAGGTCCTGGTAAATAAAATAAAAAGCCAAAGGTGTTCTTTTCACTGTCGAAAAACGGAGAAATTGCATACGCACCTCGTTTCTTTAAAGGGGTAGACAATGTAATCTTTCCAATAATACTATTTTCGTTGTCTTTATTTTTCAATGATACACCACGTTTCGGATGGTATCTATCTCAAACGGTTTATTATCACTCAAAAATGGTTGCAGATAGACATCATCCGAAACATCGTGTATCATTTAAGAATAAAGACAATGGAAGTACAAGAAAGTAGTATTATTGAATAACCTGGTTGTTTAACTTTGCTGATCTGACGGTAAGCGGAGTTTAATCGCCTGCATGTCATAATATATATTTTTTAGGAATTGACAAATAACCTTCTAGACAAATTTTTAAATAAAAGTAATGAAAAAATAAAACCTGTTCGTACGTATTATTGTTACAATTTTTTAAACAAATCTATATTAGCAAAAAATACGACTAATAGCAGCAACGTGCATTTAAAAAATAATTTAAGCCAAATTAATGATATTGCATGTAACAACTACAAACCCTAAATATTTTAATATCATTAGTTCTTTTTTACAATATTGCATCAAAAAGCATCTCTACCGTACCGTACACAAACGGTGTATTACTGTAATTATATTCAAAAATATATTTATTTTTTAGTTATATGCTAACTAGGGGAAGTTTTGATTAATATATTTTTATATATTAATCGTAACAGTTCTCACCTCGTATTTCAGCCTATATTATGCATTCTTATTTTTTAAATGGCCTGCCATAATGGCTAAAAAATATGTCATATTTATAATTGAGCAAATTTATTTCTTTCTAAAAAGGTTTCACCGAGATATTTATTCAAATAAGTGTCATACGACTCATACGTTATCCTTTCTATTTACTAGACCTCGTATTATTTGTCAATTGTTAAATAATAAATTAGGCCTGATATGACGGGTCAATTTTTAAATTTATTCCAGGGGAGGTGCTTTAGGACTATTGTTATCTAGAAACCTACAGTGGCGTAGGGATGGTTGAGGGGTGAACTTAACATATGGACGCCATTAACTTCGTAAATGGGGCTTATTACATGACTTGAGATGATAATATTTTGGTAGAATATATTGATTTATATTTAAATTCGATTAAAAAAAATATTAGAAACGAACTTTGGATATTAAAAATATATCTACCTTTTTTTTTTAATAAAATTTAAAATATTAAAAAAAACACAGTGCCAGGACGACACCTATGATTTACTAAACTTAAGGAAAAAATACCTTTAGTAAAAAGTACTACAAATTTTAATTATACAATAAAAGCTACCACTACGGGATATGAAATTAATTTTTGCCAACATTTTAAAACTTACCAATCTAATTTGAAATGAGGTGCTCTTTACTGGAAAAATATTTAAAAAAATATTATGCATTATTACAGATGGTTTTTGAGGAACGAATATATTACTATAAATTTAAACGGACGGAGGTAAACGGGGCGCGAAAATATCTCTTTTACCTGCACGCCTGTAAGGTTATGTTTATATCATAGGTAAATGGGGCGCCAACCCTTCCCGAGAGGTGGTGTGGGTCAGGGCAGGTAAGAATTCCTATAATTGACACTAATAATTTGTATACCACTTAATCAGTTCAGTTCTCATTGTAATAGTGAATAGATGTGCAAAAAGATTTCCGCTCAAGATTTTAATAGTGAGAAAATGTCGGTATCAGTAATTGAAAGTGTGAGTGGAAAAGATTTAATAGCCTACAAAAATTTTACATTTTCCAAAGACAGTAAACAAAAGAATGTTAATATTTTTTGATGCAATAAATGTTTCGTTATTAATAAAATTTTTAAAAATAGACCAACATTTTATTTCGATACCTTTACTTTAAAGAAAACATTTGCGCCCCGTTTACCTTTACGATTTTATTGACCCCAAGATCCCTGCGCCCCATTTACCTGTTCAATAAAACTTTTGTGAAGGCCTTGCGCCCGTTTACCACCGCCGATTTAAACCCCCTTAACATTATTATTTTTTATTGTATAAAATAAACTAAAATATCCGCTTATTTGGGTAATTCCGTAGTTTTCTAATTATTAATCGAATCTTTATTATCTCATAGGGTATACAAGGTACGACAATAAGTATGATTTTTTAAATTGGTATTTGTTTTTACCATCAGAGTCAGTCTATATATATAGGGTCGCGACATACGGCCATATTGGTTTGACGTCTGTTGACGTCTGAGTGACCATTTTTCGGCCATGTTCATCAGTGCCCGAGAAATACAGTTTATAGTATTATTAGAATAACCGTTTCCAAAATACCTATTAATTATTAATAAGTCGCAACCTCTTCGACTTTAAATAAAAAACGTTTGGGATCACATCTTTTCACAAATATCACTTTGAAAACAATGCAAAACGAAAAGCACAAATTCTAGAGGTCACTGAATAAATCATCAGCTGTCAAAATATAAGGACTTTGCCCAGTCTTGCCAACTTTTTCCGGTACAGTGCTTTCCCTTGCGTCCCCGACCTCGTGTAAATTATAAAAAAACTTGAATCTGTCCTTGCACTCAGAAGTAGCAAAAGTAGCAAGGCAATTGTGAGTACATAAAGAAAATGGTAAAAATTCTTTGACAAAAGTAGCGAGACTTCGCGGGACTTTGCTTTGGAAACACTACGATAGCTCTTGTTATTTAAATTATTTTACTTTTTTAGTAAACAGGGCTAATAATAAACTTATTAGAATAAATGTATTGCAGATTTTTCTACAAAGCTAAAACAATTTTCATTTATTACTTAATTATTTTTAGTTGTATGATTTTCATTTATTGTTAACCTAGTAGAAGTCGTCAAATCCTTTTATAATTTTGTGTACATGTAGTTTGGAGTATCTATGTACTTTGAAATACACAGCATGAGCCATTAAAATTTCAAAATTGCTTATTGGCCAAAATAATGGATTTCTGCATGAGCCATTAAAATTTCAAAGTTGCTTTTTGGCCAAAATAATGGATTTCTATCCCATAGCAGTGATGATAAAATTTGGCATCTGGGGGTTTTGAATATGCCAAATTAAACAGTAACATCGGCAGTGTTGTCAGTTTTGACCTAATGGTAATGAATAATTAATCTTAAATAAAATGTTTCATTTATTTAAATTGCACTGAATTAGGGAATACAATAATTGTATTATATACGTACAATTTTTGTGGAACATATTAGGGTTTCAGATTTTTTAAATTTTATCTCTACACGCCATCCTACTAACTCTTGTCCCAATTCATTACGATGGAAATAACTGGGACATCCCACAAACAATAAAAAAACAAATTATTACCTTTAGTGGCAAACTAGAAACGGTAAAAATATGCCTGCATGCCCCAAAACCCCGGATACCAAATTTTATAACTGCGTAGTTTTAAAGATATGAGTATTGCTATATTTTTACTGAAAATTTAGTATTATTACCTTCTTAAAAACAATAATGGTATATTATTATTTTTTTTAGAATTTTATCTAATATCAAAATATAGAACATTGGAATCAACGTAACAAAAGAAATCGCTTAAAACTGGAAAATATTAATTTTTCATACCCAAAAAACCAAAAATATCAAATTTCACTTTTTAAGCTCTATAAAAGTATTTAAATGTTGTAGTACTTTTTACTAACGCTGTATATAATTTAGTGCATTTTAATTAAAACGAGCTAACCAGTAAAATTTTGTTATTTATTAAAAAATCCTAATACACGTTTATTTTTAGGGAGTCACATTTATGTGTCAAAATTTTATTGTTCAGGGTTATGTCCTCCATCCCACCAGCACAAATATTCAAAAGTTCAAATGAAAAGGGGGACCAAATGATAACTTATTCTTAAGGTTTCAAATTTCCTCTGTAATACTATTTAGTTTTTCAAAATTGGTTTAGTAGTGCCCGAAAAATTCACCCTAAATACCGCTAGCCGGCGAATTACCCCTAAAATTAAAAATTTATGTGTTTCAAGATTCTACCTAGTGTTTTTTTATTCTTCATTTAAATTTATTTTAATATAGTATACAAATAACGGAATTATACGGCGTGCCTAGTTTTATTTTTATTATTTATAATTTATTGCAATACTAAAGTTATTTGTCTAATTAATATAAATATTTTGGCTTTAGTTATATGTTAAACAATTAGAATTATCAGTGTACGGGGAATTAACTGCAATAATAATAAATAATAAAAGATTATGGAAGAGCTTAATATTACTTGATAATATTATTTTATCTGAACAGCACAATATCTACTTTAACATCAATAAAATGATACGCCCAGGATGAACAATATAATATATGTTTCGAATATTGATAAATATTAATTAATTTGTTTTACCATTTCGTGGTAAATTATAATTGTTGCCCAGATGCCCTTAATCAGTGAATTTTTTACTTTAAATTTATTAATATTAATACTAAATGAAAAATTGCTTTTTAATGTTTTAAAAATTAATTTTTGAAACATTAAAAGCAATTTTTTCTATTTAGTATTAATATTTAAAAAATGTTTCACAAAGAAACCAACTGCGGATACAATTCAGTGTACTTTAAATTTAGTTAAAAAAAAACAGCTTAAAAGCAGCAACACAGTTAAAATAAATGTTTAAAATTTACAATTTGTCAAACCTGCAAAATATATTTATTTTATTTGTTTTTCTAAAATGAAAATATTTTTTTAAAACCCAATTGGTTTAGAACAAATGTGATCTCTTGACTTTTTTTGTTTGATTTACGGTTTTCGCGTAAATCAACAGAATTCTTTGGCATGGTCAGTTTGTATTCTACATTAAAAATTAACCTTCGTTATTTATTCTTTAACTAGATAGGAATTTGACCATGCCTGGAAATGGTTTATATTTTTACGCGAAAACCGTACATCAAACAAAAAAATTCTAGTGATCAAATTTGTTCTAAACTAAACGAGGATCTAAAAATATTTTTATTTTAGAAAAATGCAGTGGCGTACCATTTTTTTCTTAAAAAATATTAACCTTAAACCCCTCATGGACGACACTGGTAAAAATATTTACTTTAAACCCCTCATGTACGACACTGGGGAAAAAATTCTTGTATGCCAAAAATCTCTTTTGGTGCAAAGGTTGCATCTCCCAATTTTTTTTTTAATATCTAAATGGGGATAAAAGTTACTATATTATACGCATTTCAAAAATCAGGACGTTTAGGACATATGTTCATATATTTTTGTTTCTTATTTTTTGGTGGAAAATCACCTCTTAAAATGTTTCGCATTTGTTTAGAAACACCCTGTATACAGTACGTCCATACATCCATAGATGGACTTTACAATAGCCACGGACGTACATATAGCTATTTGATGTCTGACTGCCAAAAAATCATTAAACACCAGAAAAACGGTCCTACCTTCAA
>JACEGR010007138.1:0-52637 GCA_014170235.1 Listronotus bonariensis | reverse complement strand
AAATATTACTAAGCAGTAAATGTTTAGTTAAATTCAAAGCTGCATCTGGTCTGTTTGCAAAAATGCAGAGAGTGGTAGAAAAGTCCTAATAACATAAAATTTTATAATCCTAACCACACAAGCTTGTATAAGGCAGATAAAGTTTCTGCATAGTATTTCTAGACATAATAGCTGTTTAGGGCAACTATAGTATCTACACTGACTTTTCAAAGGCGTTTGACAGGGTTGACCACGTTTTGCTCTGTGAAAAGCTTAGGGCTTTTGGAATTAATGGTACCTTGCTTGAGTGGCTCCAGAGTTATTTACATGGTAGAACACAGATTGTCACCGTGAAGGGATCACATTCGGGGAGTATTCTGGCGACTTCCGGCGTACCTCAGGGAAGTCATCTGGGACCGTTCCTTTTAATATTTTTATTAATGATATTCAATCTGTTATAAAACACTGTAACTTTTTATTATTCGCTGATGATATGAAAATTTTCACAACTATAAAATCACCTTCAGATCAACAAAAGGTACAAACAGATCTAGATGCAATATCCAATTGGTGCTTCAGAAATAATCTAGACCTTAAATATAAGTAAATGCAAGTCATTGTCGTTTTATAGAACTCTTAACCCAATACAAACACAATATTCCATCGGAGCCGTTTAGCTTGAGAGTGTTGCATCCATGAACGATCTCGGTGTCATATTGGATAGAAGTATGACTTTCCAGCTGCACTTTGACCATATCATAAACAAGGCACTAAAAATGTTAGGATTTGTTTGCAGGGTCACTCGTGAGTTTAAGGGGCTGTTAGCAGTCAAGTGTTTGTATACGTCCTTAGTCAGATCAATACTCGAATATGCATCAGTTGTATGGTCTCCTACATACGAAAACCATGTGTATGCCTTGGAAAAGGTGCAAAACAAATTTTTGAGATATGCAGCATTTAAGCTTAACATTCCAATTCGGGAACACACTCTTTTTGAAGTGAGGACAATGGTGGGTATGGACACTCTTAAAACTAGACGATATTTTAATGATCAAACCTTCCTATTCAAAATATTAAATTTTAATGTCAATTGTCCGGAACTGCTTGATAAATTTGGCCTCTTTGTTCCACCTCGTAATACTCGACACCGTCATATGTTTGCTCCAAATTTTAGAAGGTGCAATTATGGAAGGCATTCTCCGCTCGAGAGAATCATTAGAGGTGCAAACGAGCTTGATGTCGATTTTTTAATTCTTCATTGCTGCGGTTCAAACATCAAATGAGATTACTTGATCTGTGATGTGTATGACGCTTTTATCACTGACGCGGCTTTTTATGTATAACTTTGAAATTGTTATATCGTTTGATGTTGGTTATTTTCTAAATGTTAGCATGTTTTTCTATTTTTCATGTAAGATGTATTATGTATTTAGTTTATTTAGTATATAAGTTAGTCATAGAAACTGTCTGAATTATCACCAGATGAATTATCACTCGAATTAGTTATCAGCAGTAGTTTATTTTCCTCTGCCTCAATGTCAATTATTCCTCCCCTGCTCTTCTGGTAGCTAAACAACTGTTGCATTTTTTTCTTGCAGTATCTTCAGGTCCTGTGTAAGTTCGAATTTTGAGCATCTTCCAGTTCTTTGGGTGGCAATGCCGTCTTGAGCTCTTTGACATCACAGCTGATTTGTTCCCTACATACTGGGCAGGTGGCCTAAAAATATTTATAATAAATAAGTGTTATAATTCATACATATATAATAACATTCCTAAAAATGTTAGATTCAGTATTATAATAAGATACTTCCTGAATTTATTACTGTAAAATAAATAATAGTTTAAAAAAACTAAAAAAACCCGCTTTTATATGCAACCGAACTAAAAATTAGAAAATAATTTTTCATTACAAAGAGTTTGTATTACAGTAATAAAAGGTCAAACAATGAATCATAATTATATACTTACCTCAAAATAGAATTATAATAAAATTTAAGATAATAACAGAATAATTCACTTCAGAATAAAAGCGTGGGGTGCTTAATATATTAAATGTTATAATTATTTCATTTGTAAATATCTATGAGGGAAAAGTTCTGAAAAAAATAGTAAAATGCACTCCACGCTTTTTACTCTAAAGTGAATTATTCTATTAGTATCTTAAATTTTATTATAATTCTATTTTGAGGTATATAATTATGATTCATTGTTTGACCTTTTATTACTGTAATACAAACTCTTTGTAATGAAAAATTATTTTCTAATTTTTAGTTTGGTTGCATATAAAAGTGTGTTTTTTGTTTTTTAAACTATTATTTATTTTTAATTTTTTTAGTTCGATATATCAATTAGTTTTCTGTGGACATGTGATATTGAAATGTTTCACGAACTATTTCGTAATCTAATCATTTCATTTAAAGGCTTCACTGTTGCATGGAGTTTCAGGAAGCAACTACACCAAACAAGTTTCTGTCAGCCTTATGCTTTGAGAGTACGTCGAAACTGCACGCATGCGCAGATCACGCACTAGCTCTTTCTCTGTTACTCTCCTACTCTTTCCAGACACACTATTGTAATGAGCAGCAATAAAACTTTCATAATTCAACATACTATGAGCATTTATCAAATGAAATCAAAAAAGTAAGAAAAAAATGCATTACATGATATTTTAATTTGATTTACTTACTTGAAATCCCTCAGTACTTCTTTTCCAAGCTGGCAGCTTTTCTTGTTCCTCATTAAAATGTTTTTCAGTCACGATAATATGCTTGGCTAGACAGTAATTGTGGAAATAGTGAAAGCATTGAGTTTTGGTAAAACTATCACCCTCGGAAAATCCATGCAGACACACTGCACACTGACGAGTTGGCAAGTTGCTTTCAGTTAAGTTCTCACGAATTAACTAAAATAATCATAATAATAATAATTATTATATTTAAGGGAAATAAACAAGGTGTCCAAAAAGGAGATATTTTGCAACCTTACCTCTATAAGTTCATAAATCACAGGCTGCCCTATATATTCTTCACATTTCTTTTCAATTTCTCTATACAAATGATCTACTGTAGATTCATCCAGTCCTCTAGGGCTTTTTAACTTAATAAGAGGCTTACAATCTGGATACTCTTCAGAAAGTTGTAACCTCAATAGTAACACATACATACTGTTTATCGACTTCATTGGCTGTAGAAGGAAATATAGTAGATTTGACTAGATCAGGACAACCTCTGAAAAACAAATGAACTTGACATTTCACATAACTTTTTACACAGTTTATATATAGCTTAATATTCTGTATTTTTTTTACATAAGCAACAGCTTGATTATTCTAGTATACTTAATTCGAGGTATGATTATTAAATAAACTGTAATATCTAGATTTTAAATGGAAGAGACGTAAATAAATAAATAAATACTTACTGTTCATTGTAAGATATGGAAATATCGTCCATCAATATGTGCTTCAAGAGCTTCAAGCTCTTCCTTTACCCTAAAAAATATTTCGATTTATTGAAGTTAAAAAGCATTTTGTTGAATGAAAAAGGGGTTGAAAATGAAATACTCACCTTTCGTTTTGAGACATGGCACTTGCTGTCTAACTAAATGCTACGACCGATCAATAAATAACAGATATTTTGCGAAAATAGATAATCTTTTGCAACAAAACCATTACCCCACTGCTGGTTGTCAAGTACCATATGATTTTGACATGATGACATGTGTCAATCCGGTGGTGCTAGCTCCAAAAAGAAAAGGACAAAGCTCTAATATTATTATATTAATATACGAACCTCAACTTACATACGGTATGAATGAAGGACAAAAAAACAAACGTGAAAGATATGAAAAAGTGGATGATGAATTCAGTATTCCTTTTCTGTGTTCGAATAAACATATTTTATTTAATATTAATTTTTTTTTTATAGAGAGGTTACCGTAATTATTACCTTCCTAGAAGGTATTGAAATTATGTAATAAAATATGTCATTAAATAAACCTCTTGTTTTTTATGAAAAAAATTAAATTCCTTTTAGTCAAACATGTAGTTCATATGTCATCTCTTAGAAAAAAATGTAGCAATATGAACTTGAACAGGAAACTAATGATAATATTAATATTATGTAGTGATTTTTTTTAACTGCAAAGCTCAAGGGATTTTTAAAGCCAAGATTAACTTGAATTATTGGTTCTCACTATGGAGACCTCACTAAATATTGCAACTTCAATAAAAAAGACAATATTTGTAGAAAATTTATTGTCTTCTGATAGATCCGCAGTTTCGATTACAACTCATAAGAAGAAACTGCAAGAAACTTATGAGTGATTAAAATGTTTCTCTAAAATAATACAGAATTTTTAACAACCAGTAATATATAGGGTACTGTAGGTAATAAATAACAATTTATACACATATGTAAACTAAATATTTTTATAAATAGTCTACTAGAGCTAGCCTAAGAATACAAAAAAAAAATATAAATGGTAATTTGAGTAAAGTTAGTAAGCTATAAAAATACGGTTGCAATGATAGATAGATTCACTAAATAGCTACACTGGAAATTTGCTACTTCAAGCTATGACAGCAGTACTATCTGTTTGTCCATTTTTCTCATTTTCTCCACTTTTCCAGTATTTGATATGAGACATACGCCCTTTGTCATTGAAGGTAAAAAAAAGTGTTGCTAGAAAATTAATTTTGCATTGTTTTATTATGTTCGGAGGATTACTTATTCCTGTTCCTCAACTAATTAGCACGAGAAACATCAGAAAAAAGTACTAGACTTTGTCTATTTTCTCTTGCATGCTGTTTTCATGTCTTAGTGGCAAAGATACCTCTAGGTTGTTGTATGCTTGAAAGCTTATTTTAAAAGTAGCAACAAAACACGATAGCAACAGAAGAGGCGTTGTACGTTATCTAATCGGGTTAGCACCGACTATTTTCTATCCTTTATTTCGCATACGTAAAAAGTAAGATAAAAATATAAAAAAATGCGCGGGTTTAGAAATGAGAAAAAAGCGATTAAATATGTCCTTGACAAGTGGTCCTGTCTGTCTAGTTAATTGTTTGCGCTCAAAAGCGGTCTAGTTTTTGATTATTCATACGAACCCATTTTAATTTGCAATATTTACAAAAATGTCTGAAGGCGACCATAATCAAGTTCCTATCCATCTTATTCCCAGTCCGCTAATAACAAAAGAACTAGGACTGCTTCAACGTAAGTAGAACGAGCGTCCCACATGTTTTTTAAATTATTAAATCCCGGTTTTTTTCTAGTTGCGAAAAAATCCTAAAAACGAGAGATGAATACGGCACGATAAAGGCATTTTGTAGAGAAAAAGGCCATGGTTTCATCAGTCCCGAAGATGGTAGCGAACCTATTTTTGTCCATATATCAGAGTAAGTACCAATAACGCATAATTTTATCCTTGATCTAAAAACACAAACATGTTTACTTTGCAGTGATGTATTATAAATTTAATAATAATACGCCAATAACAGGACATAACTAATTGAGTTTTTGTTAAATTAACTTGTGTTTATTCAGCTGGATTTTCAAGGTATTTCTATTAAGTCAAGTAATTTTTAGGTTAAAAAGTTTAATTAGTTGTAAAACATTATTTGGATTTTAAATTAATTAATTACATTTTTACATTTCTTTGATTCCAATAAATAATAGTTTAAAAAAATCTAAAAAACACGCTTTTATATGCAACCGGAACTTAAAATTAGAAAATAATTTTTCATTACAAAGAGTTTGTATTACAGTAATAAAAGGTCAAACAATGAATCATAATTATATACCTCAAAATAGAATTATAATAAAATTTAAGATAATAACAGAATAATTCACTTCAGAGTAAAAGCGTGGGGTGCATTATTACTATTAAATGTTCATAACTTATTCTACTTGCAGATATCTATAAATGAAATAATTATAAAATTTAATATAGTAATAATGCATCCCACGCTTTTATTCTGAAGTGAATTATTCTGTTATTATCTTAAATTTTATTATAAT
The DNA here is from genome assembly GCA_014170235.1 of Listronotus bonariensis. Taxonomy (NCBI): domain Eukaryota; kingdom Metazoa; phylum Arthropoda; class Insecta; order Coleoptera; family Curculionidae; genus Listronotus; species Listronotus bonariensis. The sequence goes on along the minus strand of JACEGR010007138.1, from coordinate 46,638 downwards.
TCTATTTTGAGGTATATAATTATAATTCATTGTTTGACCTTTTATTACTGTAATACAAACTCTTTGTAATCGGAAATGAATTTGTCGACGCCGTCCTGGATTTCCGTTTGCAGTACGGTAGCTAATGAGCGTCACGAGTCCAGACCGCGGACGGAGGGCACGGGGTGCCGGTACGCTCTGTATTTTGCCACGGCTTTTCAGTGCGCATGTTCGTCCACCTCGATTAGTTTGCTGCCCGAGGTCGCAAAAATCCGAAAAATGCTTCTTGCCACTGCGGATCTAAATGTAGGTTATCTACGGTTTAAACCTAGTTTTAATTTAACTTTTCTACTTCCAGCATTGAAGATGAATTTCTTATACCGCTCTATTGGAGACAGAGTAAAGTACCAGCTCTGCCCCATACCACCCAAGTTTGAAAAATGTCAAGCTGTGCACGTCCACATTGTTGAGTTAAAGCCAAGGGTTACACACAAAGATGGGCAACAAAACATTGTCTAATAAACACTACTAATTATATATAAGATTTTTACGCTTTGTGACTTACCACTTAAAAATGAAATTAATTGAATACAACTGTTTTTATCTTTGGTTATTAATGTCATATAGTTTATTATTCTGTGTAGTGCAGCTAATTGTGTAGGATATGAGGAAAGGCACACTTTTTTTTTTATAATTTTAAAAGTGAAGCTAACGTTCAACACAATCTATACCTACCTCTTGGCCAATTTTTGAACCATAATTTGCTTCGTGGTGCAAAAATGCAGAGTTTACAACCCTTCTTGGATTTTTGGTTTTATAATCATGCTATGAAAACAAGGGCGAATCTAGAATTTTTAATATTATTCACATGTTTTACCCATCTATTATTGATCTGTAATACCTTAGAAACGGAATATGTTATGGTAGCAATAATACCTGCTATCACACCTATGGCATTATAAGCAGGCACTATGATAATGCCCTCTTATAATGCCTAATGCCTTGATATGGAAATTTTATTGCTTATCCAATTTTATTTCTTTCACAATAAAGATCAAGTTTATACAAACATATATATTAAAATAAAATCAATAACTTACCAGTTCCTGAAAATATGCCATTAAAACGGTTTCAGTTATTTGAAGAATTGCGTTCGCATCTTTCCAAATACCAAATATGCCATACTCCCGATCATACTGTCACTTGATTTAACTGGCAAAAGATTTTCAGTAGCTTTTATGGCCTTTTCTCTTATATTTTGTGGAATTCCTTCCATTTTGAGCAAATTGTTAAATAAAAAATGCCAACTCACTAACTGATAGAAACATCAAGAGTCAAACTTAACACCAGTCATTATCTACTTATGTATACAGGTACAGGTGCAACTTATTTTTATATTGCAGAATAAATAATGTAATTAGTCATTGAAAATCTCTTTTTGGGTAAAACATAAAGCATTGCATGCACCACGGGCTTTCCTGATTATAATGCCCATCAGGTCGAAATCTAGCCCTCGGGCTATTTCAACTCTTCAGGGCATTATAGTCCTAATAACGCCCTTGATACATAAATAGCTATTTTGTTGTATCTAAAAGGAACATGTGGAACATATTTTTAAAGTCTGTAACGTTGGTGGGAAGGTCGACCTGTAAGCCAGTCAACTGGAAGCATAAATTCCGCTCCGAAAATGACTTTAGTAGGTGTTTCGCCAGTTGTTTCGTAAATTGCGGAGCGGTATGCTAATAAAAACGGCTGTATACAGTTATCCCAGTCACTTTGTCTTAGTTATCCCATTTACTTTGATTTTCAAGTAGTTATCAAAAGTTCTGTATCAGCAGTGCCACCTATCTGCTCGGAAATATAGATATTTTGCAGGAAGAAAAGCTTCTTCTCCCAGATAAAATTTAAGTTTTAAAAGCAGATCCTCTGTTTTTACTTTTTTCATTGATGTAACTCAAATTTTATTGACGAATTCAAATTTTGCCTAATTATCTATATTTTTCAAAAATTTGTCGGTTCAAATTTTGTCGCTCTGCAGTTTTTTTATGCCTCTAATTATACAGAAAAAGGCAAATATTTTCACGAAATTTGTGATTTGACAATGAGGGGAATTTATGAAAATCCTAAATACACCCTTTTATGGGAAAGTGGTCTTTCAAAGTGTTTTTGTTCCTTTGCTTGCTTAATGTGGCACCAATTGTGTACACAGCTTCCTAGAACCTTTTACTTCAGCCAAAATAATGCTCACACTGCTTGATTAATTCCCTACGGTTTTTCCTACATTTCTTTTAAGTAATCGACGATCTTCCAAAACAATATACTTTTTTATGGCCAATACATTTAGTGTGTAAGTCCAACAAATCGGGAGAAAAAAAAATTGCTGCAATTTCTGGTGTTGACGCACTGATCAATGGTCTAGAGTTCTTTAAATCTTTGATCAAATTGTTTTGGTTTTACACCTTTTAAAAATGAGAACTTTTATTACTGCTTCATACTTAAATGGCTGTAATTAAACAAATAAGTTGAGTGATCTATATAAAACTTCACCCAATTTATAAAAAAGTAATAATAATTTGTATAAAAAACAAAAGCGCTATCTCTTATTACAAACGTTTATCTCTTTAAGATTATTAATGCCAAATAGAGTGCCATAAAACAATCAGCCGTGCAAAGCAAAAACAGTTGGATTTGTTTAAAAATATAGGAGGTAGAAAATATTTTAGAAATTTAAGTGAATTATAATTTTTTGTTGTTAATAGGCACCATGACACAATCAAAAATAACTATTATTTTGAATTTATTATATGGTTAAAAATAACTTATAAATTAAATGAACTTTTTAAAAATCTAATTTAAACTAAATTTTGTATTGCTCATCTAAGCTTTTTAAAAGCATATTTTCATTTAAGTAAGGCGCACTGTAGATAAGCCCTAATATTTTCATGCTTAGTCCACTGTATCTTTAGGTTACCTTATGGATAAGTTAACTGGCACCCAAGTTGTGAAAATATGGGTCTTTAAGCAATGTTATTTGTAAATCTGGAAATAATATGTAGAATAAGTGTTCTGGTTAAATACTTTATTAACAGACTTAAGAGTTTATATTTCTTCCTTGTTAGCAATTTTTTTTATGTAGTAAAATTTTGGTTATTATACAGGTTGTCCCACCGGGAACTACCGCGATCGATTTATCGAGAAGTACGTTTAATATAGCAAAAAAATTATGGCTAACGCGGACTAAATATAAATCTTAATTTTTATATAATGTAAAATAAAATGTATACATTCTAAGGCCTTGGCTACGATAACAAGCAGAAACGGCGATCGGAGTGTATCAAATCTCTGTACTGATAGCTGGTCCTGGCTGAAATATTTTGTGGTAAACAGCATTTTGAATCCAGAAAACGCCCCGCGGATAATATTTGTTCATTTCAAGCGGCAGGGCTTTTTGCTCAGAGGGATATTTTTCTAATTCTTTTTGTCTTACAGCTGCTAACAAGCATGTCTAACAGCTGACGTCATTATAATGTGAATCGAAAAATAAAAGCGCTTACCGCCAATGACAAATGACATAAAAAAATACGAAGTGACTAGGGGCACGTTGATGTGCTGCGATTATTTTTTACCGGGCACGTGTATGACGTCACTACTGTCTACTATCCTTATTTTTACTATATTCTCCCTTCTTTTTGCACTAAATTCCTGATATAACACTAAATTGGCACACAATATTTCATTTTACATTAAAAAACCTTTTTAAAACCTGTTTTTTACTGATTATAAGCCTTTCTTTATTAATATAATAAAAGGTTTGCTTTAAATCAAGTCGCCATGTTTGAAACTACTATACACATAGGTGTATGCATGGTTGCAGCGTTTTGGGCGTAAAAAAATAGAATTTAATAAAAAAACGTGTACAATAACTAAAAAGAGGTTTTTTAAGGATGTTTATAAAATATTGTATGCCAATTTAGTGTTATATCAAGAATTTTGTGCAAAAAGAAGGCGGAATATAGCCAAATTAAGGATAGTTTGAATTTCAACTTTGATGATGAATAATGGCACGCTCAGTAGTGACGTCATACACGTGCCCGGTAAAAAATAATCGCGGCAACATCAACGTGCCCCTAGTCACTTCGAAAAAAAAATAATAATATAACCTAAAAATGGCAACTCCAGTTTTAAAACAACAATGCGCAATATCTTTAATGGCAGGTAAATAATCCTTCACATGGTTTCCCGCACATACTATTGTTATTGTTATTAGTATACATTTAGTCAATTTTGTTTGATTTTTAACCTCAAATTTCGGCTATATTTTTCCCCTCCTTGTTTTTTCATCCTGTTAGACAGTGGTTAGACATCTCCCGACGCCGCTAACAACCGCTGTGAGCTGCTGTAAGACTGACGTCATTGATTTGTCAAAAAATGAAAGTGCTTACAGCTGCTGTAAGCAGCTAACAAAGAAAATATCCCTCAGATGTATTGCAGCCACCTGATTAAAAAAAATCTTTTATGCCAACTAAACATCAAAGGCAGCTCTCTCACACTCTTCTCTGGTCGCTGACGCTTGGTATTCGAGCCGTAGCCTTGGACATTTATTTTTTTAGCTTATTATTTCTCTTTTTAAATTTTTGTCTTTATTTGTTTATGTGTTAGAAAAGCTGTAAATGTTGTTATGATTTGTAAAGACAACGCTCTGCATCAGTTATATAATAATTGTGGTGACATCATTAGAGCACATCTATGTGGTTATAAAAAATCAAGAAAAATATTGACATAACAAATGAAACTGTCATTTCTTTGTAATCAGCTTTTACTTCTTTACTTACTACTTACATGAAGATATCATATTTTATTTCCATAATATACAGGGTTCACCAGAAGTCACTATACTTTTGTATTGTTAGATATCCCCTTTAAAACAATATTCTGTATCTACATAGATATGTAGTGAAATAAGAGTGGTAAACTTTAAACTGCTCAAATAATTTAGTCATGGTGAGTAACACATAAATTTTTTTTTTTATATTCTTACCTTATATAACGGTATGTATTATTAAGGCAAAATTTTATTAAGTATATTTTTCTAAAAATCTTGAGTATTTTTTTATTTAATTGTAAATTTGTAAAGGCTGATTGAGGCGGTAACTGTATGAAGCTCGAAAGTCTAGAAAGCAATGGTTTCGATAATCATTATTTACATGTTTACCCATACTGCTGCCAAACTAAATAAATTAAATGACATAGGCAAAACAAACGAATCAAAATGACTTATATATCAGAAACCATGGTCACCGATGCAACTAACCAATGGAACTAACCAGAACTAACCAATGGAAGGAAGTTTTGATCTTTTGTTTTTCCTTACGTCATTCTCGGTTTAGTTTGACTTTAGTATGTTAACGAACTAGTTGCCAGTAAAATGTTAACCATAGAATTAATGTTGACAGTCCATAGTACATATTGTGTAGATTTAAAAGCGAAATTTTATAGTAAAGAATTCATGATTTATTTGTAACAAAACTCATTTTTATAGGACAAAGATTCGGATAATTTTTTTAGCTGAATAATATTGTTTTTTGAAAATTATATTGTGAAAATACCTATTACGTTGTAATAAATAAATGTAAGAAAATATTTTGTTTTAATGTCTGACTCCAAAGAGAACAATATAGTTTTTTAAATTTAAACATTTATTTTTGTCAGTGTTTTAAAATTTATATTAAAAAATAAATAATAGTTTAAAAAACTAAAAAAACACGCTTTTATATGCAACCGAACTAAAAATTGGAAAATAATTTTCATTACAAAGAGTTTGTCACTTCAGAGTAAAAAGCGTAGGGTGCATTTTACTATTTTTCATAACTTTTCCTCATAGATATTTGCCAAATAGAATAATTATAACATTTAATATATTAAGCACCCCACGCTTTTATTCTGAAGTGACAAACTCTTTGTAATGAAAAATTATTTTCTAATTTTTAGTTCGGTTGCATATAAAGCGTGTTTTTTAGTTTTTTTAACATTATTTATTTTTCATTTCAGTTCGATATATCAAGTTTTTAAAAATAAATGCTCCAGTTTATTCACTAAAAAAATCCTTGGCCATTTTGTCCAAGAGACACAGAGAATCTGTAAAGGAATTTATTTATCCTGGCGGTCCTAATCAGAATAAGGGGATACTGTGCGCTGGAAGTTGGTAAAATTAGGCTCAAAGATTCCGTTACATAGATAGATAGATAGATAGTTACAACCCAAGCTAATTAAAGCGTGTTAAAAACTAAAAAATTATATATTTTATACATTTTTTACTTGTATATCATTTAACTAGTAAGTTTGACATTATAAGACTACCTGCCAGCTGTTGTTGAGTCGGTAGAAATCGCTTATATCGAGTACCTTGGAAAATAACAAATAGTATATACACTGCCGGCCAAAAGTTTGAGACTACCTGCTTGAAAGGAGTAAAATGAACTAAAATTTACAAAATAAGGAATGAGGCTTATTATTAATTAAATATCTATGCAGTAACACATATGTATAGAAAAAAATCAAAAGTATGGAAAATAATCAACTTAGTAACTTCAAAAATCCCTTACATAATTAGGGTGTGATTCATTTAGAGGTATTTTTTTAAATTAAAATAAGTAACTTTATTAAGTAAAATTTATTATCATACGGAAGAACTATATCTTACATTTATTTTTTAAAGATTATGGCTTTCAAATGTTGGCCTTAACTGCGCCTAACATGAGTCTGTTCTTAAGCTCCATTTTCCGAGCGCCAAATCAATTCGTCAGAATCTTCACGTACACTCGCAGCTATATTTTCTGCACTACGTGCTGGATGTGGTTCATTTGGTCAAGAATTATCCAATAATGAAAATTGAAGTTTAATTACCACACAAATACCATGACAGTTTGAAATTTGGACCCTCTCTTCTATCCAAAAATACCTACTAGAAAAAGTACCTCTAAATGAATCACGCCTTATTTTAAACAGATTTTTCGTCAAAAAACCCTTCCCTTGCATGTTATTACTTTTTCTAACGAGGCTTGACATACGATCAATTAATGTATTAATGTTGTTTCAGCTTTATGTAAAGCTTTCCACATGTCCTCTTGCGAGGAGAGACAACTGCGCACATTTCTATCAAGTTCGTTCAGACAAAAGCTCAATTGGTTTAAGATCCGGGCTTTGTGGAGGCCATAACATGTTTTTAATAGTTCCATCTGTTTTTTTGAATTCTTTAAATAACCCCTGCATAATTTAGAACCATGTTTAGGATCATTATCCTGTTAGAAAAAACAAATCCGTTGCCAATTAATCTTGAACTAGATGGAACGGCATTTGCTAGAGTATTCTTTCATACTGCTTCTTTTTTCATTAATCCGTCGACTCGTCTAAATCCCCGGTTCCATGGCTTGAAAAGCAGCCTCAGACTATGAGAGAACCACCACCATGCTTGACTGTTGGCCCCTCAGTCTGGCATCATCCTTTGGTCCGCGCTAAGTTGTGCAAAATTCGTCTACTTACATACAAAATTTATTATATAAAAACTATATACTAAGTATAAAATGGACGGATTAATACCCGCAAAGCGAATAGCAACAATATATGAGATTCACAGTACTTTGTAACATGGATATGTCTGAAAATATTCAGATACTTAATCTAAATTATGTAAAATTATATGTAAAAAAATGCTTTATAAGACAAAAAATGGATGGATACATAAAAAAATTGTCCTTACATAAATATACTTTTTTAACTATACTTATCATTTAACATTCAGTTAAATCCTAAAAGTGCACTTGGATATTTTTTTAAAATATGTATGAGAATCAGATTTAGCAAAGACGGGACACTCTTAGTGATGTCAGAAAACACAAAATATTTTTCCACCTTTCCACTCCATTAGATCTATTAAAGCCATTACTTCCAAGAATATTAGACTTAAGAAATATTTCCACATGAACAAGGTTTCAATCGCTGGCGTAGGTAAGGGGATGGTAAAGGGAGTAATTACCCCCTAGAATTGCTTAACAATATTTTTAAGTCTTCAAAATAGTATCTGCAATATGTTATACAACAAATAAAATGGGGTTGGAAAAAGTCGAAAAAATGAAAATATTCATACCTCAATGGTTCATTTTGTAAAATGAAATATTTTTATTTTTTTTTTGAAATAACCCACACATACAACACTTTCTAGAAGAGCAAAGGCCTAACCCTGGACATTTTTAGAGTCAGTTATAGCTAAAAGTGAGGCTGAAGAAGCACCCCTCTCCAAAAAAGGCACAGACAAGAAAAAGGTATAAGCACCATCCTTTTTTTTTCAATTTTCAGGGAATTTTAGTAATTGATTTTAAAAAAATATCCCCCTGTATACAACGCCAACATATTACAACATAATATGCTCAATTAACTGCCCCTCTCAACAATATTGGTATTTTTTCTTCACCCTTTGACAAAAATGGTGAGAAGAAACCACTATCATCAATTTTAGGCAAAGAACCAATTCTAAAATGGTATTTACCAATCAGTTATGTTGACGTTTAAACAATGTATTATACGTCAAAGTTGTCACCAATTATTACCGCGGTTATAATTGGTTAAATGCATAAAATTGATGTATGTCTTAATATAAAACCATGTATTTTCTGACGTCACTACCTTTCCGTGGATAACTACTACAGACAGCAAAATTAAAACTTGGATGACATATAATTTCAAACTATATAAAAAAAAATGATAATATTTGTTTTTTTCATTAATCATTGTTTTGTTATACTTCTTGCTCATAGGCTCTATGTTGCCAGTGCTCATTCTCTGGCAAAGTAGTATGCCTTACTTTGCATATTTTTGGCCCCCATTTCAGGAGGGCCACTATAGTTCCTACCACTAGAATCAGTGTCACAAATGCAGTCATGGGCCAGTAAACGTGAAACATCTTGTACTATTTTAAAGTATATAACCTATTAAGATTTAAAAAAAAAAGTGAATGAAAGTTAGTCTTACAAAAGAAAATACTGCAAAAATAATATTTTTCGTATAGATTTCTCAGGTATGGTGATATGAATTGTAGCTACTTCTAAATTTCACTTTCACGTTTTGTTCTTAGTTCCAAAAATTCTGCTCTTTCCTCTTCCTGGGGGTGGTGATAGACCACCTGGTTTTCGGAAGAGATTTCTTGAAGTTCAGTGCTGTAGTCCAGAGCAGGTTGTTTATGGGGAGTGGCAGTCCACAGAGATACTATCCAACGGTTTCCTAGGAGTATCATATTGCATCAGAAAATGCAAATACTTTAATTTGGAATCAAGTGAAAAAATAAAAGTAAAAGCCCAAAAATGAACTAATATATCAGAAAATATGAATTACCTAAAAAGTTGTACAAACTTAAATTTTGGACAGTTTGGTCTATGAGGGTTTTTCAGGGCACTGATAACGAATCTGAAAGAAGTTCTTGTCGGAAACGTTTTGCTTTCCAAATATATATCATTAAAGTTAAAAATCAATCTAACCTTAATTTCTCTATACCTTTTTTTTGCACTAGTTCTTGATATAACACTAAATTTTAACACAATATTTCATTTAACATCAAAAAATCCTTTTTAAAACATGTTTTGGTTAGTTCTGGTTAGTGTATTCATGGTTGGAGCATTGAGGAGTAAAGAATTTGCAATTTAAAGAGATAAAAATGTGTAAAATAAATAAAAATTTAAGGACACACAAATATTGTGTGTCCATTTAGGGTAATAGTTCAATATAGCGGTTTTCGCTATTATAAGAGATTTTCAAAAACTTCTTTTTCAGGGCGTTTCTATAGGTTGATTATGACACAAATCTGTGTGCGCGTTTTACAAAATCCATTTCTAAAATTTATTATTAATAAAAACATATTACGGGACGGTGGAGTGAACAGGGGTGCTGGGTGGGGACAAAACAGTATAAATCCAACGTCAAACACAAGAAAACATTAATACACTGCACTCGGGGCACATGAAAAATGTAAATTAATTTTGAAAAGTATTAAATTTTTCGAAAAACTATCCCACACATATGAGATATCTCGTCCGCCATTAATTAAAGAAGGAAAATTCATTTTGGTCAGCTGATAATATGAAGTTTCGTCATTATGAAAATGACAGTCTTGATAGAAACAGCGTTGCCAAACTTCTTATGAAGAATTAACACCAAGCCTATTTCGGGGATTATCCACCATTTCCATGAGAAACAATGGTATTTTTTGTAGAAATGCCTCCTTCTTTATGTTAAGGTATTTTCCTTTTTCTCTACAAATTATAATAGGAAGAAGGAATAACTTAATTTTTCATATGAATTTTGTCCTGTATCTTTCTTTTTTAAGTTATTGATACTTTCTCACTTTATTTGGCACCATCGCAAGACATTTACAATTCAATTCCAAGCTCTTCTTTTTTATGCAGTGACAGCCATGGCGGGATTGTTGTACTATTATTTATTTTTAATTTTTTTAAACAATTTTTGATACTTTTGTAAACAGAAAGTGCGGTGTGGACTGTGAAATACTGTTTTTGGGCGTTTAATGTAGGATTTCTACTGTTTCGTCCCCACCCAGCACCCCTGTTCACTCCACCGTCCAGTAAATATGTTTTTATTAATAATAAATTATAGAAATGGATTTTGGAAAACGCGCACACAGATTTGTGTCATAATCGACCTATAGAAACGCACTGAAAAAGAATTTTCAAAATCTCTTATAATAGCGAAAACCGCTATATCAAACTATTACCATTTTTTTTCAGATTTATGATTAGTGCCCCAAAAAACCCCCGTATACCAAAATTGGTAAAAATTGAAGTTGCCACAACTTTCTAGACAATTACCTTATCTATTAATACCAAAAATATATATACCTGTATGTCTATCGTTCCAATACTCTGAATACCTAGAGCAACAGCCCAAAGCAATGTTTAGAATAAAAAGAGTAAATCCAATAATTGCACAGAGAGTCACAGCAATGTAAAATGGTGTAAAATCCCCAACGTGAGCGTATTTTTCTTCGTAGGACTGACTTGAAGGCTGGTGCTGGTTAAAATATTGATCCTGATTAAATTGGTTAGGATCTCTAAACTGGTTGGGGTCCCTGTAGGGGTCTTGATTGAATGAATTATATGGGTCTCTTGGTATGTTATTGTAGTTGTCGTAAGTCCTATCGTAGCCAGAAGACATTGCAATACATGGGAGTTATTGTAATACACATCCTTATTGCATAAATTCTAAAATAAAAATAGAGGTTTGTTTACCAGCGCCCAGTTTACATGACTAATAGGTCAAAGAATTTTAATTATATATTAATTAAAATATATTTGTTAAATACGACTGTTTAATTTGGGTAAATTACTGGGTATTATGGATTTCTGTATCTTAAATTCAAAGAAACACCTTAAAATTTACGCTTAACTTGTAAAAAGTGATTATATCAGGGATTTTACCTTTTTATTAGAGAAAAACGGTCCGCAAATACACAGGTGTGGCAGGTGCTTGGCGTGCAAACGTAAACAAAAATCAAATTACTCTGTGTGTTTCGGGTTGCATAAGTGACAGGAACGTTTATTTAAAATTAATTATATCACGGGTAGCAACCAGTAGCAACAAACATTGTTTTATTTTTTTGTTTCTGATTAACTTAAGGCTTCAGCTTCAACCGCTTCAATTAATCAACACGCGGAGCAAAAAAACTGTAATAAATATACTTTTAACTGATTTTTTCTTAAACAATCTGTTCGCACGGCCAAACATGGCCAAACGGTAAGATTGCTTCTAGTAGGTATATGCTCAAGTTTATTATTTTAGTCTAGAAGCAACACTTGTTTGCTACTTGGATTGGATTGGGTAAATAAATACCATGTAATGTCATTGACCTAACCTTAAGCTTTAACTTGTTTATTTTCACGAGAAAAAAATCAAAATACTAGCCGGTGTTTTTTATGTAATTCTTTTAAAAAGTCCAAATGAATGCTGAAAGATTGCAAGTTAGTGGCTGGGACGATGATCTTGACGATATTGATAAATCAAGAAATCCCACAGGTAATTTTAACTAAAAATATTAATTAAAAACTATGTAGCAACCAACCATAGGTACAAATTAGACCCTAATGAATTTGGATATATCATATAAAAATTACTAAAACCTGTTTCCATTTATTTGAAAGTTATACTAAATATAGTTTTGGTACTTTGTAATGGCGTATAACTCGATTTATCGTAAATTAGATACGGAAGCTGGCGTGCTGACGCAACTGAAAGAATATCGCGAACGTTGTTCGAGATCCACATCAAAGTTGGTATTTGAACTAACCCATTTTTACTGTATTCCTTCTTTGAATATAATTTGATTTAAAGTTAAGTGGCACACAATATTTGGATTTTTATCTTTAAAACCCTTGTTTTTACGTGTACTTTTACATTATTTTTGCCTTGAATTGTATAGCTACATTTCTGAATCATTTCAATCCCAGTGTGCTATGAAGCCCTATGTGTATGTATGGCTGCCACATTATCAAAGAAAAGCTACGCAATATAATGCAAAATAATGTAAAAACGTAGAAAACGGAGTTTTAAAAGGTGAAAATCAAATATTGTGTGACACTTTAGCTTTAAATCAAGAGATGTGTGCGAAAAGAAGGAGGAATATAGTGAAATGTTTAGTTCAAATTTGAACTTTGATGATGAATATCTCGAGAACGAAACGTTTCCGCCAATAATTCTTCAGATTCGTGATCAGCGCCCCAAACCCCATATACCAAATTTCGTCAAAATCAGAGTTGCCGCCGGTTTCTAGAAAATTACCATAGTTTTTATTGTTAGAAAACTGCAAAAGCAAATACTAGAAGCCTCAGAAAATGGCGATTTGCAAACTGTTAAAGATCTTTTAGAGCAAGATCCAACCCTTGTAAATGCCACCGATAAAGATAAGTACACCCCACTACATAGAGCTTGCTATGGAAGTCATTTAGAAGTTGTGAAATACTTAGGTAAGTAATTTTATATGTAGATCTAAAAATGATAATAATGTCTTAAGAAATAAAGATATTGATATTGATTTTCTCCCAGCCTATATTACCTTTAGTAGAACCTTTTCAAACACCCTGTTTTTAGTTGAACATGGTGCAAATATATCTGCTAAAACCGAGATGCAGTGGGAGCCACTGCATTCTTGTTGTCAGTGGAATAATGTCAAGTGTGCCGCCTTTTAATACAGTGTGGAGCAAATGTGAATGCTACATCTGAAGGAGGTATGTATAAATATTTTCAAAAGAATTATTTAACCTAACTTTTTAGTCATCTAAATCACTTTGTATTTTCTAAATTCAGCTAGTAATCTTAGGTATTAAATTTTGTTAATTTTAACTATTTTCATAATGCCTATCCTCTTATTAAAAATACCAATTTTTAGGTCAAACTCCTCTACACATAGCAGCCTCTCATGGAGCCTGTTATGACACAGTCCAATTACTTTTAATGCATCCTTATATAAATTCAACTCTAAAAAATAACAGTGGCGAGACAGCAGCTGATATAGCACGAAGAAGTTCAAAATACTATAATGTTTTTGACATGGTTGATCCAGTTTTGGACTATAAAAATATAGAGTAAGTATAAGTCATACTAAATACTTATACTTTGTTAACAGGATTATTTTCTTTAAATTATGTATTTTTAAAATTAAATAACGACAAAGCTTGGAGACTAGACGTCAGGACGCATTGCTTCTTTTCATGTTTAAGCTTCTCAATGGCTCCGTGAACTGTGTTGAGTTCTTGGAGTTGATTTTGTTTTTGGTACCTGTTCGACGCATAAGGCAACAACAGTTCTTCTTCAAGCGTCCTCACCGAACGAACTATGGGTCTTATGGCAATGATTGATAGAATGGTGCTCAACTACAATAGATTGTACTACAATGTTGATATTTTCCAGTGCTCATTGAGCCAGATTAAAAGACGTATTTCGTAAATTAGGATTAATGCTACTTTGCAAAAATTTGTTTTTTGTATATATTTACTACTTTCAGTTACATTGTTTGTAATATTTTATTTAGCATTGTAGCACTTTACTGTTTTTAGGTACTTAATTTTTATGTTATATGGTGAATATGTGGAATACCCACGCGCGAAGTATTTCTTAGTGGGTCATTGTATTTATTTACCACTGATCATTTAAAGTTAAGTTTAATGTATTTAAATGTATTTATTTTTATTGGTAAATAAATATTATTATTATTATTATTATTATTATGTATATTTTTAGTTTGTTATAGGATTTACCATTTGGAATGTTTTATTCTGTAGTGTAAAATTTGTTAATAAATAAATAAATATTTGGTAATTGTCTAGAAAGTGGGTGCAACTCTGATTTTGACAAAATTTGGTATACGACGGGTTTTAGGGCGATGATCACGAATCTGAAAGAACTTTTTCTGGGAACGTTTGGATGTCGCGATATTCATTCAAACTGTCCTTATTTTCACTATATTCCGCCTTCTTTTTGTACAAAATTCTTGATATAACACTAAATTGGTACACAATATTTTATAAACATCTTTAAAAAAACCTCATTTATAGTTATTTTACACTTTTTTTGGTAATTTTCTAGAAACCTGCGACAACTCCGATTTTAACCAAATTTGGTATACGATGGTTTTTGGGGCGCTGATCACGAATCTGAAAGAATTTCTTTGACGGAAACCTTTTGTTCTTGAGATATTCATCATTAGACTTGAAATTTAAACTAATCGTATTTTTACAATATTCCTTCTTTTGCACACAATTCTGATTTAAAGCTAAAGTGGCACACAATATTTGATTTTTACCTTTAAAACACCGTTCTTTTACGCATTTTACATTATTTTTGCATTTAATTGCATAGCTATACTTTAAATCACTTCAATCCCAGTGTGCCATGAAGCCCTATGTGTATCTATGGTTGCCGCATTATCAAAGAAAAGCCACGCAATTTAATAAAAAAAGGTAAAAAACGTAGAAAACGGGGTTTTAAAAGGTGAAAATCAAATATTTTGTGACACTTTAGCTTTAAATCAAGAATTGTGTGCAAAAAGAAGGGGGAATATAGTGAAAATAAGCTTAGTTTAAATTTGAATTTTGATCATGAATATCTTGAGAATGAAACGTTTCCGTCATAAAAATCTTTTAGATTCGTGATCAGCGCCCCAAAAACCCCGTATACCAAATTTCGTTAAAATCGGAGTTGCCGCAGGTTTCTAGAAAATTACCGTTTTTTTCATTAAATTCCAAATCTTTTACTCCTAAAACGCTGCAACCATGCATACACCTATGTTTATGAATGATTGCAGGCATGGCAACTTGATTTAAAGTGAACCTTTATATTAATAAAGAAAGGCATAAAGTCAACAAAAAACATGTTTTAAAAAGGTTTTTAATGTTAAATGAAATATTGTGTGCCAATTTAGTGTTATATCAGGAATTTTGTGCAAAAACAAGCAAAATATAGTAAAAATAAGGATAGTTTGAATTTCAATTTTAATGACGATGATCTCGAGATCGAAACGTTTCTGAAAGAGACTTCTTTCAGATTCATGATCAGCGCCCCAAAAAACCCCGTATACCAAATTTCGTCAAAATTGGAGATGCTCCCACTTTCTTTTTATTAAAAATATTACCAAATTCTTTTTTTTTAATTCTAACCACATTAATTCAATCTTTTTTTTTTAGGTTATTAAAAGATAAAAAGTGATTTTCGAATTTTTTGCAAGTACATCTTCAACTGATTTTCGGTATTTATTGATACACTATATTTTTATAAATATACATAAATTATTTAAATTATAACCTGTTAGCTGTTAAATGTTAGGTTTTTTTTTTAATAAAGAACGTGATAGAAAGTTGTGTCATTGGTTTATTTCTTATACATATGTTTAGTATTGAAGGGTCGTTGACTACAACCTATCGTAGAACGGTAAAAGTATTTATTTTCAAAATAAACTTACAAAATCTCAGACTGTCCAGGCCCAACAAAAAAAAAAAATAAAATAATTTCATGCTGTAGACTTCTACATTTGAAAATCACCTAAACTAAAGATTTACATATCCATAATTGCGACAGCTTTTGGACAGTCGGAATAGTTCATTTTTTAACATCTTTGCGGTATTTTTCTCTGTGTTGACACTATGTATGTATCTCAAAGTAGATAAATTGCTTTTTCTTCCCTTTCAAACTGTCAACACTGTAAGTTTCGTTTCAATAAACTGCCTCCTCCTTCCCTTAAGACACTTACAGTATAGAAGGAACAGTTTAAAAATGTAAATTCGGTGCTCTTTGATAAGAAAAAAATCACAAAAAGTTTAAAGCAAATAAATCGGCATGCTTGTCTTCGCGGCCGCCTTTACTATATTTCTTTTATGATATGCCGGTTGATGCAGGTGGTCATCGCACTATGGGATAGAAATTAATTTTTTTGGACAAAATTCTGAAACTTACCAATCTAACTTAAAATGAGGTGCTTTTTACTGGAAAAATATTATAAATTATTACAAATGCTTTTTGGAAACCTAAAACTTATTATATTATGTTATTATAAATTTATACAATACAATTTTTTATTGTACAAAATAAACTAAAATGTCAGCTTGTTTGGTTAATTCGGAAGTATTCTAATCAGTAATCCGATGATTATTATCTCATATGATATACAGGGTACGACAATAGGAATGTTTTTTTTTAATGAAATACCCTGAATATTATATCACCACCAAAAAATCTTTTAAAATGCTTTAAAAAATACTACATTTGATGTGTCTATCTCAATTAGTTTCTGAAATATGACCATCCAAATCTGAAAAATAATTTTAAATTATTCTTAGAAGCGTAATAGAGATACATCTTCCCAACTTTTTTTATTTTTTAACGTATAAAATAAATAAAAATCACTGTTTTGTTGGGTAGATTCTGTAGAATCCATATCTTTCATCAGAATGCTTTTATCTTTTAGGATATACAGTGTAGGACAAAACATATTTAAATTTTAAAATGGAAAACCTTGTAAATTATAAAAAATCTTGTATCTGTCCTTACACTCAGAAGTAGCAAAAAGTAGGAAGGCAATTGTAAGTACAAAAACTAATATAGAAAAAGGTAAAAAAATCTTTGACAAAAGTAGCGAGATTTCGCGAGACTGCATCGGAAACACAAACAATAGCTCTTATTATTTAAACTCTTTTACTTTTTTTAGTAATCAAGGGTAATAATAAACTAAGGAGATTAAATGTTGTATCTTTATGTTTACTTAAAATACATTTTCAAGTTTCTTATTACCCCAATAGAAGTCGTCATATCCTTTTATAATTTTGCGTACATGTAGTTTGGAGTATCTACTTTGAAATACACAGCATGAGCCATTAAAATTTCAAAGATGCTTTTTGGCCAAAATAATGGATTTCTATCCCATAGTGTATTGGCGCGTGGCTGTAAAGGGTTTTTTTGTATTATTTTCAAAGGGTACCGAATTTGCGCTTTTAAAATGTTCTTACTATATGTCCTATAAGCGATATATCATAAATGGCGGATGCGCAAGATAAGTAATAATTTTAATACATCATTGGGAAGAGATTTTTATAAAGAATTTAAATATAGGTATGGTGTTTCAGAATTTAGGATCAACATTTTAACGACATATTTTTAAGGTCAAAATAAGACTTTTTTCTATAAACTTAAATAATCTATATCAAAAAACTATGGCTAGTTGAATTTTTTTAATCTTGCAATTTTATTTTGTAAGATATATAAATATTTTTGTAAACTTTGTGATTCACGATAACATTTGATCAAATTTACGAAAAAATACAGATAGGGATTTGCTTTTAAAACTTAATTTTCTTTCTGTCAATTTCTCTAGGTACCAAACCAGAAAATCTACCTTTTTCGCAAATTCCAAAATGATTTTTTTACCAAAGTTTTCCTCTATAAAAAAACTTTTGGGGATCATATTCTACTAAAAAATAGAAAAAAAACTAGATATGAATATATGTCCTCATCGTCATACTTTTTAAACTATAGGGTGTCAAAATTTTAAAGAAATACTCTTATACAGGGTGTCTCTAAAAGGTCTGTACAAAATGCTACCATAGACTTCTTGAGCCAAAATAAAACGATCTAACGCAATTTACTTTAATAGAAAAGTTAATCGTTTGCGAAATACAGGGTGTCAAAGTTTTTTTTATACTATATATTTTATTTATTATTCGATTTTTTTTACAATATTTGGTATACCGGGTTTCTTTAAATTGAGGAATCGAAAGCTACTCATATTTTTGCTGTTAGTTATAGAGGGAGCCACCTACAATTCTTTGGTTTTATTTAAAGTCTCATTATTTTGTTTTTTGTGCCGCGGTATATAACGATTCCAGTAGATAATTGTTGTTCTTCCTTATTTTCTGCAGAAAATTGGGGTATACTTGATAAATATCACTAAGAGCAACCGTTTTTGAGATATTTTAGATTAAACATTTTATTTCACATAAAAAAAAATATTCGCATTCTTTTATGCTTTATTTAGGCCACCCGGGTTTCTCTAAAAGATCTGTACACATTGGTACTATAATTTCCTTACGCCAAAATACAACGAGTACCCCAATTTGCTTTTGTTATAAAGTTGATTGTTTGCGAGATAAAGGCGGGTGTCCATGGTGAAAAAAATTGTTTAAAACTAAACAGGAATAAAAAAAAACACATTTTTATTTTAAGAAAATGCATTTTTTCTTGTATGTCAACAAAATCCCTTTTAATGAATAGAAGATTTTTTAAAAATCTTTTTAACATCCCACGAAGGAATATGCCTAAATACCAGAGTACCGTGGGTGTCGGGTTATTAGATGTTTAACCCATCGTTTCCCCTGTTCCGTCAACGTTGTCCAAGCGCTGAAACATGCAGTTATGCATTTCACAGCACCTTTTAGACAACGCTGGCTTCGAAGATCAAAGCTCTGTCCACTGCGCCACGGGGGAGACAGATGTCTTCTATTTAAAAAAATCTAAATCGGTATAATTTTTTTATAAAAACATTATTTTTAAAATTTTTTAACACCGTGTAGTTTAAAAACTAACACGTCTGAGATGAATGTTCATTTGAAGTTTTGTTTTTATTGAAGATTCACCTCGGTAGAGTTACTAAACACCCTGTATATTCGGTGTGGGTCCTTGTTTCACTTTTTAGATTAAAAAAATCATCGGTGTTAAAAGTATGAAAAAGTAATCTCTGAAATAATAAATTGTTTTATTAATTAAGATATACCGGGTGGCGGAACATAAGAAATCCTATGTAAATTTTAAGGGGGTTAATTATTGGGCCCCTGTACATTTTACAGAAAATTTAAAATAACTTTTTACAGACAGACTGCAGCTAGCAAACATTTTTTTATAAGACTGTCACAGATTTATTGAGACTCTTTCTCCTGTCAGTGACAACATTCATTTTACAGGTGTTTGGTTTTACCATGAACCGAAAATTTGGTAATTTTTTTTTATCTTTAGACAAACCACGAAGACTAAAAGCCTAAATACTAACGTACCGTGGGTGTCTTAAGCGAGGTAAGAGGGAGTTTGTTGACACGGAACTTAAACACTTGAAGATTTGGGGGGAAGGAAAGACCTCCGCGGGTAGCAGGTTCCACATTCTAGAAACTCTAGGGATAAAAGAACAAACAAAGTGGGAAGTTCGGGGCCTGTCCAGTTGGACCGTATAGGGATGCATACGCGCGGAACCACGAGTTTCTTTGTTGGGAACCGTGAGTGGAGGAACAATACTGGACAATTCTTCAGAGCATAAGCCATGGAAGTACCTATAAAAAGCGAAAAATCCCTCACAGCCCGACGATGGGCGAGAGAGGGAAGCCTTTCTGTAAGTGAAGAGTCATTAATGAAACGAATAGCTCTTCTTTGAATAGAATCAAGAATGTTTAGGGTTGTGGGGACGCCATGCCCCAGATATGAGAACAATATTCCAAGGGAGGTCGGATTTGGGACACATATAAAGTGTATAAATTAGCAGGGGAGAAATACTGTTGGCTCGAAAGAGAAATCCAAGCTTTTTTGAAGCTGCCATGGCTATAGATACAATGTGTTTATGCCAGTTAAGGTTACTTTCAAATGTGACGCCCACAAGATTAAAGGTGTCTTTGCTCTGTAAAACTTGGCCGCTCATAAGTTGAGGATGAGTATTTGATGACTCTTTTCGCGACAAGGAACATGATTGTGTTTTGGATGCATTAAAATGGTCGAGATTTTTGGCACCCCAATCCAATATTAAATTAAGATCCTGCAAAAGAGATATCTGCATCGCTCTGCGTTTGTTTTCCAAGTCAGGTTTAGTGATGGGTTTAGGAACCTGAAAACTGGAGTGAAGGGTACTATCGTCGGCGAAACTATGAATGGAATTAGTTGTGGACGAGAGAAGGTAGTTGATGTGAAGAAGAAACAATGTTTGTGCCAGAACTGAGCTCTGAGAGACTCCAGCATTTACTTGGTGAAAGCTTGAAGAATGGCCGTCCACAATAACTGATATACGTCGATCAGATAGATAACTAGAGAGCCAAGTACAGAGTTTAGTTGAAAGACCATAGGAGGGAAGTTTATTAAGAAGTGCGGCATGCCAGACCTGGTCAAAAGCTTTGGATATATCAAGAGCAACGATCTGGGACTCACCTAAAAACTCAAGAGACTTATTCCAGCAGTGTGATACGAAGGAAAGAAGATCTGCTGTAGATCTTTGTGGCGAAACCCATACTGACTGTCATGCAAAATTTTGTGTTTTTCTAAGTACTTAAGAATTTGTGAATTAATTAATTTTTCCATTACTTTACAAAGAACAGAGAGAATTGAACATAATACATTAATTTGAATAATTTAAGATTCGCTTATTAACATTTTTTGAAACTTGGCACGAGAGTTTGAAATATTGGTCTCTTCGAAAGTTATCTTACATTTTTTTTGTAAAATGTACAGGGGGCCAATAATTAACCCCGCTTAAAATTTAAATGTTCCGCTCGTCGACGCACCACCCAGTATTATTTAAGGATAATAAGAATATGAAAAAACGGATAAAACCTTCATCTTTCTTATTCACAGATTTCGGTTATGAAATTCTGAAATCATCTTGCAATACGTATTATATCTAATTAGTAATAGGTATAAAAGTAATGTGCATCTACTCTTTATGGTAGTTCATTTATATCTAGTTAATAAAAAATGCTGTTTCATAAAAAGATGTCAAGGAGGTGCTGCTTTCTTTTGAATTTCTTAACAATGCATTTAAAATCAGAATATAGTTAAATTTTAATCCTTTTTTTAATAGACTTAGTAACAATAATTTTTGCTTTAAAAACTATGAATTGCATTAATATGTAATTTATTTTAAATATTAATTGCCACCGGAGTACTGAATATAACTATAATATTAATGCTTTTATTGCACTATCTCTAGTGGGTGAAAAAAAACGTAATAAATGGTTAAAAAGTCAACAAACTTACCAAAGCTTCTTTGGTCTCATTCAAATACGGTAAAATATTTTTTTCTACGACTGTTGAAAAATGTAGACATTATTATTGTAATCTTTAAACAGGTAATATGACTCATTACCCACGGTTATTATCTACATCCATTTCCCACGGTCATTACCACATCCAAGGTCGTATTAACTGTATGAGGCGTCCTAGGCTAGAATTCCCAGAGCGCCTATTTTTCCAAAAAAAAAAAAGGTGTCCTTACCTCCATAGCGCCTATTTTCAGTTAATTCTCTCCTTTTAAATTAGTTCTAATCCCCATCCGATCTAAACTTTTGTAGGAACTCCCTGTCTGGCGCCCTATTTTTTCATGGCGCCCTAGACTGTAGCCTAGTCAGCCAAATATAAAACGCCACTGCCCACATCCAATATCCACGGCCGTCATAAGGTGCCTAAAAATACGATAATTTGTATGTTTTCGACAACCTCGTTTTCTAAATATGATTATTCTGACTTGGAAAGGGCGTAAAATAGCACTTTTACGCCCGCGGCTGAAAGTTCCGCTGTGGGCGTAAAAGTGCTTTACGCCAGAGGTGCAAACAATATTTTTTGTACGATTGAAATTAATATACAAGCATTATCTGTATATTAGTTAGGGAAAATTTCCCAGCTTTTAATGTTTCAAATTGTAATCAGTATACTTTAAACATATGTTTAATTAAATAAATTGTTTTTACCAAAGAAAAATGGGGCAATATTTAATTTTATTATTGTTAAATAAATTTATAAATGCGGGCGTTTTTAATACTTTTTTGCCCTAGGGCGTAAAAGTGCAATTTTACGCCTTTAAATGGGGGCGTAAAATTCTACGCCCGGTCGTACAAAAAATATATTGTTTGTAGTGATATCCACTCGCACGAAATACTCATTTTCCTACGACCACTTGTGAAAATAGCAAATAGCACACTGATTTCATGCATAGAAAATGCGTTATATCACACTAGTGTTGCAAAGTACTTTACAGCACTAGTGTTGCAAAGTACTTTACAACACTGGTGTGATACATATTATGATGTCATTCTAAAACTGCTATTGGTTTTGCAAGTGACATATTTATTGTAGTGACAGTAAAGAAAAACTTTTATTTACCTTAAACGGTAGAACCCAAATTAGCGAAAATCATCTTATTTTATATTTATTAAAATTTACGAAAAAATAAAAACATAAACAAAAATGGACATAACCACAAAAACAACTTTCACTGACTGGCACAGTGTTGTGCATTTACAATTTTTATATTTATTATATTTTGTATTATAATGTATAGTTGGTTGCCTAAGCATGATTGTCATAAATTAATAAATCTAGTGACTCAGGCATTCGACTATTGGCGCGGTGATTAGCCGTGGTGGTACAGTTCTGTTAAGATGGCTAAATTGTACTTTTGTGTATTTTTGAATAGTTTACTTTTATGAAATATAGTTCTTAAAAGTGCATTAATGGCTTTTATTGTTAGCACAACAATAATACATATTTTTTCTTAAAAATATGAGGAAAAACTGTTATTTTTACTTAGTTTTACATGTGATGTTCAGTTTCATTAACTCGTTTTACCAATTTTACCCCATCCAGCGACCCAGCACCCCTTTTCACTCCCCGATCCCGTAAGTTTATTTACTGATATTTTTTAAAAACGGAATATTTTGGATATGCACCACTTACGTTTTATTTAGAAGAGTGTTTAAAATATGTAAGAATCGATAATTTTTAAAAAACCTTTATAATAGCAGAAAACCGTATTAAACTATTAGCGTTATTACCTAACAAAACCATACAATTTTTATTAAGTGAGGGCCTTTTTAAATTCCAAAATGATAAAAGTTATTATAATGCTTCTAGGTAGGTGATTTTCGATGTAAAAATATTGTCAAAACAGTATAATATAGCAGTGAGGAAAAGTATATATCACACTAGTGTTGCAAAGTAAATATCACCCTAGTGTTGCAAAGTTCTCAATTGTTTTGTATTTTTTCTGAACAGACAAACTTTAATTTATTTATTTTTTGGTGAATAATTTGTGGTCGTAGGAAAAATAGTGTACAGTACTCGTGTGAAAATGACTTTCTTACACTCGTGGGTTTGTCGCACTCGTGTGAAATTAGTCATTTTCCACACTTGTAATGTAATATACTATTTCCTCTCGTATGAGTTACTGCAAAAGTCATACTCGTGGGAAATGAGTAACATTCCATGATCGTCCCATAATGTCCTGTTTTCTTATAAATAAACAAAACGGCATGTTTAAAAACATTTTTTAAACTTTTTTTGCTTTACGAAAAAAGTGCCTCTTTATCAAAAGACCTGCTTGACGAGAATACTTTTCAAAAAAAAAAAAAAATTGTATGTTGGATGTACAGGGTGGCCCAAAAAATAACTTTTCCAAATGACATTACAGGGGATGTCTTAACTACAGTACGAAACTTTAAAGGGTGATTTTTTACGTCATTTTATAAAGAAAAGTTCCTATAAACCTATGTCCGAGTTGTTTCGTTTCTGAGATACAAGGCGTTCATTTTATTTTGAAAGTCGGTATTTTATAAATACATATCTAAAATATGAAGTCAAGATATAAAAAAATGTACGACACTAAAATGTTGCATTTTTAGTTGTTTTATAGAAAACAGATACTTGTATATAAACTACATAAAAAGCCAGTGGCGTTCATTTTTAACACGCTTTTATTAACTTGGGTTGTCACTATCTATCTATGTAACGGAATCTTTGAGCCTAATTTTCACCAACTTCCAGCGATTCGATTCCTTTGAAACTTTGCACACGTATCGAGGACCGATGACAATGCAATAATTTAAAAACAGTATCCCGTTAAGTTCCAGCATTTTCCAGGAAAACCGGAAAAGTGAAAAATCGTACGTTCTGACGGAGGCGCCAGATTAGACAATTGAATAATCGAACTTGACAACATTTGCCGACGGGTTGGGGACCGGGATAAGGTTGCAACACCTTAGTTAAACAAGCGTGCGTCCACCCATAGGACGCAACCCCTCGGCAAACGACAGGAAGACCGTGGGGTTAACAAGAACCCCGTTAAACGGGTACAAACCCCGTTACATGCAGACCAACCTGAAACTTGTTCGAAGTAGTTGCGTTCTGAAACCCCATGCAACAGTGAAGCTTTAAATGAAATGATTAGATTACGAAATAGTTCGTGAAACATTTCAATATCACATGACCGCAGAAAACTAATTGATATATCGAACTAAAAAATGAAAAATCAAGAATTGTGTGCAAAAAAAAGAAGGAGGAATACTGTGAACTGGTTAGTTCTGGTTAGTTTTCAATTTCTTTGAAACTTAGCACACGCATCAAGGACCGATGACAATGCAATAATTTAAAAACAGTATCCCGTTATCCTGATTTTAGGACCGCCATCGCCAGGATAAATAAATTCCTTAATAATCGTTTTTAATTATGGCGAATGCGCAAGGGCAATTGATGTATAACTTGCTGCGTTTTTTTAATTGACTTTTTTCAATATTATAATAAAAGGTGTAAAATACATAGAAATACGGAGTTCTAAAAGGTGAAAATTATGTGGCCACTTTAGCTTCAAATCAAGAATGCATGGCGAAGAAATTTTTTAGTGAATAAACTGGAGCATTTATTTTAAAAAACTAATTGATATATCGAACTAAAAAATAAAAAATAAATAATAGTTTAAAAAAACTAAAAAACACGCTTTTATATGCAACCGAACTAAAAATTAGAAAATAATTTTTCATTACAAAGAGTTTGTCACTTCAGAGTAAAAGCGTGGGGTGCATTTTACTATTTTTTCATAACTTTTCCCTCATAGATATTTGCAAATAGAATAATTATAACATTTAATATATTAAGCACCCCACGCTTTTTACTCTGAAGTGACAAACTCTTTGTAATGAAAAATTATTTTCTAATTTTTAGTTCGGTTGCATATAAAAGCGTGTTTTTTTAGTTTTTTTAAACTATTATTTATTATATATTAATATTGGCTGTGGTGCCCACTGAGACGCCACTGGACCTAATAAAGTCAATCTAGTTAGAGCTTTACAAGCGCTTAATGTCATCAAAGAAACGTACCAAAGTTCAACCAAATCGGTTTGAGGGTATTTAAAATATTTATATCGATATTTACCGACCGAAAACTTTTAGTTAGTTAGTTAGTTTCTCAGACACAAAGCAACTGCGGACATAGGTTTATAGAACTTTTCTCCATAAAATGACATAAGAAATTACTCTTTTAAGTTTCGTATCGTAGTTAGGAAATTCCATGTATATTAATTTGGAAACAAGTCTTTTTAAGTCAACAACCAACATTATTTTTGTGAAAATATATTTTCTCATTAAGCAGGACTTTTTATAAAGAGACACTTTTTTCGTAAAATTAATAATTCAAAAGTTTTCCATTTGGTAAGAACTTCCGTAGGCACGCTGTAAACATCTTTTCTTTATAATAATTTTCGACTTTTACAATTTAATATCTGAGGGTCATATTTTGGACTAAGCAGAATTTTTTAAAAATTTTAACTTTTTGTCGTTAAATTAATAATAAAAAATGTTTCCCATATGAGGCCAACTTACGTAGACACACTGTATAAATAGGAGCAATTTGCTCTTCTATTTCAATTCACAAAATTAGACTCGAATCATCCTGTATATATGGTAAAATTCCAAACGAAACTACAACATTCCGAAAACCTTTACCTAGCAACAATCTGAATATTTCCTTGTTGTAATAATAATAATAATAATCTTAATATTCCAATCCGCCCACGAAATCATCACAAATATGATAATATAACAAAATCCTTCTTGATCTGGTGCATCTGCCTTTTGTTTTTATTCGTCCCGTTTCGTCCTTGACGCGGACCCACCTCAGCATTTCAACATTTCACTAACATATCACGTCTTGGCTAGCGAACGTTATAAGGGAAATATGAGATCATTTACAGTGTGAACCAAGTAGAATATAGCTTAAATGGTCTTTTTTCTTGGGTACCCCAAAGTCGATTGATGAGATAAGGTCACGACATTCGCCATATTGGCTAGCGCGGCTGTGACGTCAAGTCGGGCCATTTTCGGCCATGTTTGATTTTAGGCAGATCAGTGGTGTAGAATTAAGGAGAAAACAAAAAGGAACTGTATGTTGTAAACAAAATTTATTGGATTATTTTAATAGGCATAACTTAAAACAAAAACATAAATGTGGTTTAAATATTGAAAATTAAAAATTATCAAAGCGACGACAGGACGATGAGGTACCTGGCAGAGCAAACCATTTTCCATGGTTCTGTAAGTCAAAACCCATTTTAAAAACTTTGTATACAGGGTCTTCGCTAATGAATGGTACACAGAAAAACCACAGATTCCTTATGCCAAAATATTAAGATTTAACCAAACATACCTAATATCCTAAAGTTTATAATAAGGAAGATACCCCGTATCTTCCTTTATTATAAACTTTAGGATATTAGGTATGTTTGGTTAAATCTTAATATTTTGGTCATAGTAAAAAGAAAAAGTAAATTTATTTCGATAATTTTTCCCCCTTTTTAATATCTTAATAAAAAGGTATCTAGGGGTTTTTAAACATTAGCTTTTCAGATGGAATATTAATTTTTGTGTCTAGACTAGAGGGCGATGGGTACACTATTTAAAATTCTTTAAAACTACCCAATTTTTTGTTACTACTCTGTATGTATGTAAACTAGTAAGCTTCTCTATGCTTTCTGCACAAAAAAGGTATACTTAGTAAGAATCGGTCTTGACAACCGTTTTTAAGGTATTCACGTTTTAGTTGTTCAGTGCACCCGAAAGTATGTATGTACCTTCAATAACATCGTATTAGCTATAATTATAACTGCACAGATATAAATAGCTGATATCTAAAAACTCCTGGATACCGAGTTTTATTAAAATGTTTAAAACATATCAAAAATTATCGAAATGAATGAATAAAACATATTTATATCTCTTTAACACCCCGTATCTTCCTTTTTATTAACTTTTGGATATAGGTATGTTTGTTTAAATCCTAAATGGGTATTTTCGCATAAGAAATCTGTGGTTTTTCTGTGTACCATTAATTAGCGGACACTCATCTGTATCATATGTATATTTAAACACGAATGACTGAAAACTATTCGACTAAACACTATCAAAATCTCTAAAATAAAACGAGTCCGAACCAATAATATGTGAAGTCTCTAAACTAACGAAAAACATTAACAACTGGAAATCCTTGCAAAATATACAACCAAAATGAAAATGGCAAATTTCCACAGTTTTTACCAAACAAAGCTTCGACAAGGCACGACTCTGTCATCAGCTGATAATGCTACCAACTTTGAACAGAACTGCCAACCGAAATCGTAATTCTCACGTCCCTGACAAAAGCTATCACCGGTCTTGCTTATGTCTAAACCCCTTCTCATAAAGAAACTCTGGGGTACCCGCCAAAATCTGTCTAGAAAGAATGAGGTCGCTTCGGTCCTGGTCCCGGGGTATAGCGAGCTGACCTTGTTTATCCCTATTGACCCCTATGAACTGGCCGGTCGCCTGAAACAAAATAAAGAAAAACCTTCCAGAAAACCCAAAAAATCGAATTAAAAACGTTTTGTTGGAAAGTTAAAATTAACTTAAAAAATAAAAATAAAAAATTAACCTATATTTAAACTATTAGTTATTTAAATTTTAGGCTATTTAGTTTCGCAAACTCTGAAAATAGTTTGATATTTATGTCATGAGTGACATAAGTAACTGGTGTGTTGATTATTGTAAGACAAAAAGGCGATGAGTAAGTTGATGTTTAGTTTTCCTGAAGATACCTCAGTATTAAGCAAAGGTAACCAAGTGTTATTTAAATTAACTGAAATTGATGCTACACAATTATCTTTATTTAATAATATATACGCACTTTCTTTGATTTTGCGTTTTTTAAAACAAGTTTCCTTTGCTAAAAGCTTGAAGCTTCCCAGTTTATTCTATGATTGTTATTAAATGCGTGCGACAGATTTTTGATTTATGAAATTCTGTGTTTTTAATGTATGATCTGTATTTTTACGATTGGCGTGTACCCAACAAAAATTGAATAAATAAATCCGCTTAACCAATATGGAGCATATCTTTAATATCGCTTGAGCCAGACATAATTCATTCTGAAAGCAATGACGCAACGTAGGGAAAAAATTATTATGTAAACAAACCCTTTTGTGAATAATAACTTATTGCAGCAAAAAATATTAAACCTGACAAGTTTCTGGTTCCTCACGCCACGCGTTAGGTTTTATGGCAGGACAGAGACGAAATAAGAGGAGATTTTTTTACGTAATACGTTTTTTTGCAGTGTTTTTCTTATTTATCTAAGAAATATGTAATCAGGCTCCGTTGAAGGCTATGTGCTTGCTGTTTCTATACTTTATCATTTTTTGTGTACTTTGCGGCATTTTTTTTACGTTTGGACAATCCACGAAGGCTGAAAGCCTAAATACTAACGTACCGTGGGTGTCTTAAGCAGGGTAAGAGGAAGTTTGTGAACACAGGACTTATAAACTTGAAGATTTGGGGGAAGGAAAGACCTCCGCTGGCAGTAGGTTCCACAGTTTAGAAACTCCAGGGATAAAAGAACGAACGAAATGGGAAGTTCGGGGCCTGTCCAATTGAACGTATAGGGATGCATACGCGCGGCACCACGAGTTTCTCTGTTGGGAGCTGCAAGAGGAGGGACTATACTGGATAATTCGTCGAAGCAGAAGCCGTAAAAGTATCTATAGAAGAGCGATAGATCTCCCACAGCTCGACGATGGGCAAGAGAAGGAAGTCTTTGAGTAAGTAAAGGATCATTAATAAGACGAACAGCCCTTCTTTGAATGGCATCAAGAATGCTGAGGGTTGTAGGGGATGCCATTCCCCAGACATGAGAACAGTATTCCAGAGAGGGTCGAATTTGGGACACATACAAAGTGTTTAAATTGGAAGGAGAAAAATACTTTTGGCTCGGAAAAGAAATCCAAGCTTTTTGAAGCCGCGGTGTAGATACAATGTGTTTATGCCAGTTATGGTTATTCTCAAATGTGACGCTCACAAGGTTAAATGTGTCCCCGCTCTGCAAAACCTGGCCACTCATAAGCAAAGGGTGGTGTTTGATGATTTTTTCGCGACAAGGAACATGATTGTGTTTTGGATGCATTAAATTGAACGAGATTTTTGGCGCCCCAATCCAATATCAAATTGAGATCCTGTGAAAGAGATATCTGCATCGCCCTGCGTTTGCTTTCCAAGTCGGGTTGAGAGATTGGTTTGGGAACCTGAAAAGTGGAGTGAAGGGTACTATCGTCAGCATAACTATGAATGGGTTTGGTTGTGGAAGAAAGGCATTGCTTTTAGAATGAGTTATGTTTGGCTCAAACTATACCATGTGCATGGCCACACTGGCCATAGGAAATCCCATGTAAATTTCGATACCTTCAAATATTAGTTTCCTTATTGATTTTACAACAAAATTGTATTATTCTTTTTAAGGAGTTAGATTCTTTCCATTTTTTTGCTATTTATTTTGCCTTTTCGGTCAATTAACACCTAATATTTGTTTTATTTTATAGCTGTGCTTGGTAATAAATCTGAATTTTCATAAAAACATACAGGATGCCCACGAGATTACTAGCAAGTCTATTATTTTCTTAAAAGGTGCAACAGGATTTTAAAAATTTGGACAAATATATGGTTGGATAAAATGCAGAATTTTGCTGTTGCAGATTTTATGTGGCACATCCGGTTTAAACGGAAGTGCTTTCAACTTTGCTATTTTAAATGGAACACAAACAGGTGTAACCACCGTTCAAAAGACAAAAAAATGTGGTTGAAAAAAGTATAAAGCAAGTCAGTGCTGTGACATCCGCCGAGAGAGGCGTACTTGTTACACTAGCAAAAAGTTCAATTTTTCTGTTAATCCTTACCTCCGAGCTGGTAATTTTAGCCCCAAGCACGAGGTAAAAATCAAAAAGTGACTTTTTCAGAAAAATTGGTCTTTTAGAAATTTACTTTTTTATGTTATTATAACTAAAGTATCATATAACACAGCAATTACGCCCAAATGTTACAAGTTTTAAAAGCTATAATTAAAAACCCAAATTTTGTTAATTTGGGCCCTGGTCTCCTCTACAACGAGTTTAATAAGTCCTATGAGGTAGGCGAAACGCGTTACCTGAGAGGGTTCTCGTAAATGACCTGAAAAGCAGGATTTCTTCCCTTAACTGTCAAAAAATGGAAATTTCTTTTCCGCACATTATATCTTTCCACAAAAACAGACCTTGCACATTCCAACCACATTGTTCCTTGTAAAATAGGTGTTAGTCCATAATTTACGTGATGCTTTTATTTTTCAATTTTTTGACCTCCCCCTCTTACCCTCTAGTGAGGTATTATGAGATTTGATTTAATTTCCTCCGCAAAAAAGACACCATTTCTCAAACCGAAATAGATTTTGTCTCCTTTTTTTTTTGAACCATTGAAGAGCAAAAATAATAGATTCTTGACCCAAAAGTGACACTGCATCACATGGTACATTTTTTATGGGGGAACCTGCCTAAATCTCGTCTCTTTAAATTTTTATGTTTTACCCATATATTATTGATCTGTAATACCTTAGAAACGGAATATGTTATGGTAGCAATAATACGTGCTATCACACCTAGGCATTATAAACGGGCATTATGATTCTCTCACAATAAAGATCAAGTTTATACAAAAATAAATTTTAATATTTTTTCTCCTTCCAAAACTTTAGACTTTTCGGGACGTATCCTTTCGACTTAACTTTTAAAAAAGATATGACGAAGGTATTGCGAAATATCTATATTTTCATAGACCATCAACGTAGACCTTAGGGTGGAATACTTGGTCCAGAGAGAGTTCGGACTGTATTTTTCGACTAAAAATAATAAAGTTTGTTAAACATATGTATTAAAATAAAATCAATAACTTACCAGTTCCTGAAAATATGCCATTATAACGATTTCGGTTATTTGAAGAATTGCGTTCGCATCTTTCCAAATACCAAATATGCCATACTCCCGATCATACTGTTGCCTTGATTTAACTGGCAAAGATTTTCGGTCGCTTTTATGACCTTTTCTCTTATATTTTGTGGAATTTTTTCCATCTTGAGCAAATCGTTAAATAAAAAATGCCAACTGACTAACTGAAACATCAAAGTCAAACTTAACACCAGTCATTATCTACTTACGTATACAGGTACAGGTGCAACTTATTTTTTATATTGCGAATAAATAATGTAATTAGTCATTGAAAAACTCTTTTTGGATAAAACATAAAGCATTGTATGCACCACGTGGCTTTACTGGGCTATAATGCCCATCAGGTCGAAATATTTCGACCTTCAGGGCATTATAGTTCTAGTAACGCCCTTGATACATAAATAGCTATTCTGTTTGTAGGGAAAAAACCACGTGATATTTGGCCCACAGTGAAAATAAGTAGGATTCGACTTGACCCCTTCTCCCCCTAAATACCTCACGTAATTTACCTATGAACGCCCCCTTATTTACGAATTCGAGTTTACATACATAATGAAAATATGCAAAATTTATTTTTACTATTACATGCCATACAGCTGTGTAATTCATAAGTACACACCCAATTTTCTCAACACCATTACATTAACTTTTAATACAGATTAATGGCATTTAAAACTATCAGGTTTAAAGATGATTTTAATCTAATTATATTGGTATAAAATGCATGAATCTAATTATTTAAAGCATGAACCTATAATGGTTAAAACATGCCGTGAACGCTTCTTATGTAAAGTGAATATATCCGTTATTACGGTTAGAGTTTAATTTGGTTTTTTATATCTTTTTTGTCATCCCACGAAGGCATATGCCTAAATACCAGTGTACCGTGAATGCCGGGTTACTGGATGTTTAACCCATTATTGTCGTGTTCCGTCAACGTTATCCAAGCACTGAAACATGCAGTTTTTTGCATTTCACAGCACGTTTTAGACAAAGCGGTAGTGCCACCACGGTCGTTATTTTTAAATAACTACTACCTAAATATGTCCCCCGCTGGGAATCGAACCGGCGACTTCTGGCTTCGAAGATCAAAGCTCTGTCCACTGCGCCACGGGGGTGACAAGGAGACAAGTTTCTTTACTTTTATCATTTTATTTATAACTAGATTAAACCCCGTCGAATTCGACGGGGTTTAGACTAACTGCAGCAGCGTTGAATTTAGGGGTGGCCTGGGGAAGGGGTAATCCCCCGCCGGAAAAATTACCAAATTTAACTTGGTAGTTAAATCATAACTATGAATGTAATCTCAAAGTAGTTGTTTGTTGGTTTCTAAACTTGAAGAACTTTTTTTTACCCTTAAACTTTTTTAACAGTAATATTTTTTCGTTTGGTAACAGGATCCTGCCCGGAAATATTTAACTCCCCCCGGCATAACCTTTCATAATTCAATACTGAACTACAGTAAAAAGCACAAGCACGTGTAATTTGATTGGTTCGAAACGCTATAGACGGTTATACAAAACTGTCAAATTGGGGGGGTTATGGTTAGTTCGTTAGTTCCGATTAATTAAATATTTTTTTTTAATAATGACTAACCAGAACTAACCATGATCCAGCCCCCTTCCCCACCCAAAGTGACAGTTTTGCATGATCGTCTATGGCGCGTCAAACCGATTAAATTACACGTACTTGTGCTTTTTACTGAAGTCTGTCTAAAACCCGTCAAATTCGACGGGGTTCAATCTAGTTTAAGTTTAAAAAAGAGTTTTTAATTTTGACTCATTTACCAGAAATATCGAAAATATTTGATATTGATATATATAGATATATCGAGAAGTTTAATATCGATAAGTGAGTTCCGATATATCGATATTTAAAGTAATCGATTTATCGTTGCCATCCCTATCGATACTTCGTTTGACGTAACATTCCCTGCGGTATAGGCAACACACGTTGCATCTTGTTTTTTATTTTTAAAGAAAAAAAAGGAAATAGAACAATTAAAAAGTAGTAATAGGACGTCTCAGTAACCAGAGGATCATTAAAAAAAAGACCATGTAAATTGGTGCAGCAGAAGTCTCTATTGAAGTGTCTAAAAATTATGGCTTTGCGTTTTAAATATACTTACCGGGTGTTGCTCCGTCGAGCGGGACATAGGGAATCCCATGTAAATTTTGAAGTGGTCCAATATTGGCTCCCCTAATTATTTAAGAAAAAAATGCTATTGGGACTTATTGAAGAGCACAGTAAGTTCCACCCAAAATGAAAATTTGAGCATTTTTCAACCAACCAGTAAAGAGTAAACTGCTTAATACTTCTGCAACGTAGTATCTCATTATGCACCCTGTACTCTAGAAATCAACAATAAAAACACCATATCGATTTATTAGTGACAATTTAGATCATTAATTTATAATGTCATTGCCAAAACTGAAAATTTTTATACGGGAATTTCAAAAAGAATCCTCGCATTTCATTTTAGTTTAGTTTACAGCTAATTCCAACACATGCACTCATAGCAAGACAATAAAACAAATTTTTCTACATTTAGAAGTCAATTTATGACGAAAATATCAGGATTTAATCAAATGCTTAAATATTCCTCCATTAACTGCCAGACAATAACCCAAACGATTATAAAACTCATTTCTTACGTTGGCTAGTTGGTACATCGATATTCTGGCACATTCAGCGGAAATAGCATTCCTTAGCTGGATTAAATTTTCATATTTTTTATTGGTAGCTTAGTTTTTAAATGTCCCCATAGAAAAAAATCGTTTTGCGAAAAATCACGTCGATTTTCTTCACATTTGCAATTATTGATTACTGTGCCTGTAGTTTCAAATTTTTTATCGTCCGCTCTATTGTCGATTTACTTAGTATTGGCCTATTGGGAAAATAGGCTGCAAACATTTCCGCTACTCTTCGATAACTATTTCCCTGGTAAAACCATTTTATAATAGTGATTTTTTCTTGATTTAAGTAATTCATTATTTAAGAATGATGTGACATTGATCTGACAACTTGAGAGTAAGAGGTTAAATAATTTTTCTAGTATTTTATTAAAACTTATATAGACTCATTTAGTGAGTACTAAGACATAAAAAATTATAAAAAATTAAAAAAGATATAAGGAAGCTACAAGCTGTGTGATTATTATATAAAAACCAAATTAATGGCAAATAAAGGTAGTTAATTGCAAATGATAAAAATTAAAATCCCATCATCTTCCGTTAATAGTTATATTGCTGATTTAATCATGTTTTGACAGATGCTGTTTCACGACTCGAGTATGCAGATCCGCGGATTCAGGCAGATTCACACATTTTCAATGTTTATTATTCTGCATACATATTTGCAATTAGTTTGCATATTAATTAAGTGTCGATTAAATTTATTACTTATTAATTGTGGCTAATTCTACTGGGTGTTCAATAAACAATCTGACATTTCTTTTAAGAGAACATTTGCCTTTTGCAAATATAGAGTTTTTAATATTCAACACAAAAATTTAAAAATACATATTTTTGAAGTTAAAATATGCATTTTTAACCAACTACAAGAAGAAAGAGGTTCTCAATTCACCTGTATGTTTTTTTTGTGTGTTTTTTTCTCTTTTTAACGTTCCACGAAGGTCTATGTCTAAATACCAGAGTACCGTGGGTGTCGGGTTATTAGATGTTTAACCCATCGTTTCCCCTATTCCGTCAACGTTGTCCAAGCACTGACACAATTTTGCATTTCACAGCACCTTTTAGACAACGCGGTAGTGCCACCACGGTCGTTATTTTTAAATAACTACTACCTAAATACGAGTATGATTCCCCGCAGGGAATCGAACCGGCGACTTCTGGCTTCGAAGATCAAAGCTCTGTCCACTGCGCCACAAAAAAACATAAAAAAGGCCGCTGCAATCGGACTATTTTATACAAAGGCGCCGCTATCCTATCGGCGACGCGCCGATATCACTATGGGATAGAAATCCATTATTTTGGCCAAAAAGCAACTTTGAAATTTTAATGGCTCATGCTGTGTATTTCAAAGTAGATACTCCAAACTACATGTAACGCAAAATTATAAAAGGATATGACGACTTCTATTGGGGTAATAGAAACTTGAAAATGTATTTTAAGTAAACATAAATATACAACATTTAATCTACTTAGTTTATTATTAGCCTTGTTTACTGAAAAAAGTAAAGAGTTTAAATAATAAGAGCTATTGTTGTGTTTCCGATGCAGTCTCGCGAAGTCTGCTACTTTTGTCAAAGATTTTTTTACCTTTTTTCTTTATCAGTTTTTGTACTTACAATTGCCTTCCTACTTTTTTGCTACTTCTGAGTGTAAGGACAGATACAAGAGTTTTTATAATTTACAAGGTTTTCCATTTTAAAATTTAATATGTTTTGTCCTACACTGTATATCCTAAAAGATAAAAGCATTCTGATGAAAGATATGGATTCTACCGAATCTACCCAACAAAACAGGGTTTTTATTTATTTTATACGTTAAAAAATAAAGAAAGTTGGGAAGATGTATCTCTATTACGCTTCTAAGAATAATTTAAAATTATTTTTCAGATGTGGATGGTCATATTTCGAAACTAATTGAGATAGACACATCAAATGTAGTATTTTTGAAAGCATTTTAGAAGATTTTTTGGTGGTGATATAATATTCAGGGTATTCCACTTCTAAAAATCATACCTATTGTCGTACCCTGTATACATATGAGATAATAATAACCAATCGGATTACTGATTAGAATACTACCGAATTAACCAAACAAGCTGATCATTTAGTTTATTTTGTACAATAAAAAATAATAATGTTAGCGGTGTAAATTTATAATAACATATAATAAGTTTTGGGTTTCAAAAGCATTTGTAATCATTCTTATAATATATTTCCGAGTGAAAAGCACCATATTTTAAGCTAGATTGGTAAGTTTCAGAATTTTGTCCAAAAAAATTAATTTCTATCCCATAGTGCGATGACCAGCTGCATCAACCGGCATATCAACCA
Organism: Listronotus bonariensis; assembly: GCA_014170235.1. NCBI lineage: Eukaryota > Metazoa > Arthropoda > Insecta > Coleoptera > Curculionidae > Listronotus > Listronotus bonariensis. Next base: position 10,026 of record JACEGR010007138.1, on the reverse strand, counting down.
AAAATAAGACAAAAATCACTTATGTCAAAATTTCGAAAAATGTCTCCCTAATGAAATTATGGCCATTTTGAATATTAAAATCAGGCAATTTTCGCCAAATATTTCACTTGAAATTATTACTTTAAATCTAGTCATCCTTGATAAAGACAGAATAGTAAATTTCGAATGTCAAAGTTTAGTTGTCACATAAATCGTAAACGGGAGTGAAAAGTCGAAAAAGTGATATTCAAGTATGGCAAGAAGGTACAGTAATCAAGAATATTTAGACATGATTAAAGTACTTGGAGTTTGTAACAATAACGCCCGTGCCGCAGAACGTCTGTACCGCGAACGTTTTCCAACTAGGCGACACCCAGATCATAAGACAATAAGTGCTGTTGAAAATCGCCTTCTTGAAACTGGGTGCTTTGCGCCACGGAAGATTAATTCAGGTCGCCCTAGAAAACTCAGATGGCAAGAGGAATACCAATTGCTCCACGACATTGAACAAGATCCTTCCGTGAGCACGAGAATTCTGCAAAGTAATCGACACCATTCACGTAGTTCCATACATAGATTCATGCAAAGAGAAAATCTGCATCCTTATCATCTACAGCCGGTTCAAGAATTGCATCCTGGAGATAGTGACTTGCGCTTACGATTTTGTAGATTTTTTTTAAATTGTCTGGACGCAAATGAAGACTTTTTAAACAAGTACTATGGAGTGACGAAGCTCATTTTAACCAGCAAGGAGTGTTCAATCAGCACAACTTGCATTATTGGAATTACGAAAATCCGCACCAAATTAGAGAATCGCATAAGCAAGTACGCTGGAGCTTAAATGTGTGGATTGGTCTATTGGGCAATGGGATAATAGGACCACATTTTTTCCTAGGATACTAAACGCCGAAAATTATGCCAATTTTTGCGAAAACATATTACCTACTTTTCTGGAAGATGTTCCTTTAGCACATCGTCAAAATATTGTGTTTCAACATGATGGTGCACCTGCCCATTATTCTCGAAATGTTCGAGAGATATTAAGTCGACGTTTTCCAAACCAATGGATCGGTCGTGGAGGACCTATTTCTTGGCCTCCCAGGTCCCCGGATCTCAACCCAATAGACTTTTGGCTTTGGGGTTATCTGAAAAATACGGTTTACCATGTCCTACCCAACAGTGAAGATGATGTTATTGTACGCATTTATGGAGCTTTAGCACAAATTGAAAACGAAACAATAAGACGTGTAGAAAACAATTTTATTCGCCGTTTGCACGCATGCATTGAACAAAATGGTGAGCATTTCGAACAGTTGCCTTTGTAAATTTAAATGTTTTTGTTTTATTATTATGTTTAGTTAATAAATGATTTGAATTTGAACATTTGATTTGATTTTCGAAAATTGCTTCATTTTATCATTTAAGATGGCCATAATTTCATTAGGAGACATTTTTCGAAATTTTGACATAAGTGATTTTTGTCTTATTTTTGGTCGTAGAGTCTAACCCCAAATGGTGGGGAATTTTTTTTGGGACACCCTCGGATTTTTGCAAAATTTAATGCATAAATTGCCGTGTTTATACGAAATTGCACAGATAGATGTTTCGCTACATCAACTTATGCCAAACGCCCATTGTTTTTCAGTAATTTATACTCTTTATTCCGAATTGCGAACCTTGAGGGTGTTGTAATGGATACCGCAACTAAACTGTTGCTTAAATTTGTATAAAATTACTTAAAATAATTCAAGATTCACATGAAATATTGTTGTAATGAACAATTAAGAACGAAGTAATATCTTTAAACATTTTTGTTTTAAATATTGCACGTTGGCATTGTGTTGTTTAAAGAGACAAATTTTTTGTTTCTGTCTCAGTATAATACAGAGTAGATATACAGGGTGGCTCTGAATTCGACGCTCATCATTGGGATTTCGGAAACCGTAAGAGATGCAGGATCGGTTAAAAGGAGGCAAAGTTGGGCAATTTAATGTTCAATAAAATGCCGTTTTGCGTTTTAAAAAATTCCGAGTACTTCCGAAGATATTCGAAAAAAACCGAAAAGACCAATTTTTAATATGGGCATCAAGATAGTATTACAAATTGTTTATGTAAGCTGATTTGTTGTCTACCTTTTTGTATCTTATGTCTAATATTCATGAAATTTTCGGTTAATAAAGTAATTTCCGCTGTTAGATATCAATGAGTTGCAATAAAAAGATTACGAATATGTAATAAGTTTATTCTTTTTTTTACCTTTTTACCTAAAAACGTAGTTCAGGGCCGTATTATGGTTAAATAAATATGCAATATTCTGGTGATGGAATTTTCTGTACGAAACGTCGGCAAATATCAAAGTGGCGATATATAGTGTTTTAAGAGTGATGAAAGGATTTAATTAAATTGAAAAAATATCAGGTCCGTATTTAAAAAAATTAAGTTGATGATGGTCGCCAGAAGCCGAAACGTCAGATTCAATATTTAATCACACTGAATTATAGAGCAGAAAAAGTTGCCATGAAAACGTGTTTTCCATTTTAAGTTATCTTAACAAATATAGCCAGGAAACAATAGAAACCAAAATTGAAAATTCCGGTTTTTTCGAATATCTTCGGAAGTACTCGGAATTTTTTAAAGCGCAAAACGGCATTTTATTGAGCATCAAATTGCGCAACTTTGCCTTCATTTAACTGATCCTGTATCTCTTACGGTTTCCGAAATCCCAATGATGAGCGTCGGAATTCGAGCCACCCTGTACAAACCCTGCACTAAATATATACTTAATACCGGCCATGGATAATTGATTTTTCGACAAATATTTTGAAGTCGGCAAAAACACAAGCAAGAAATATTTTTTATTTTCCTATAATTAAATAAATATACAGGGTGTTCTATCGGGAACTGCCGAATCGATTTTTTCAAAAATTGGCTTTGGAAAATTTGGTAACATTATAAAGTCAGTGGGGGACATACAACTAAAATATTTTGACAGTTCTACCACTTCCGGTTATACCGGAAGTTAATGTCAACTTCCTTATTTTAAATGGTACACCCTATATACTATTTATTTTTTAGATTCTGCGAAAAATTCTAAACATAAGTTATGTATAATATTCTATACCTAAGTCCAACCGTTTTTGATTTAATTTAAATTTTATGTTAAAAACGACATTTGCAAGCAATTGCATAAACAACTGAGTTACGGACGAAAACAAATTTTAGGAAAAATTTTTTTTTTAAATATCTAGTAGGCCATGATTTTTTTATGTAACAAAAAGGGATTTAAACTAAGCACCAAAAACTACAATTCTTTCCTCATATAACCATCTCTGTCCCTGCGGCGATTTCTAAGATCCCTGTACTAAACATCGAAAAAAACTCACCCTGTATATTAGGTACATGGTAAAAACTTTAGATTTTTCGGTTAACCCGTTTGCTAGTTAGATGCTAATATATTTTTAAAGATTGTTACATTATTATCGCCCCATATTTATGAACAACAATAAAAATACCAGTTAGCGTGACATTACGTTGTCATTTTGAAATTTAGTGCTTTATTATTATCAAAAAATCGTAGAGCGAAAAGATTAACCATGAGTTATACTACTGAAGAAAAAGTATTGATGATTAAATGGTACTATCAAGAAAATAGATGTCAGACATGTCCGCTGCTCAGTATCCGAATAGACCGATACCCGGAAAATCAACAGTCGATAGGAATATCAAAAAATTTGAGACCAAAGGCACAATGATAAATAACTGCAGATGTAAAGCTAGGGAGTATCAAAGAGAAGAAAATGTAAGAGATGATAGAGACTTGGAAATTTTATTGCACGTGGAAGAAAATGAAGGGAAGGTGAGTACAAGGAAACTTCAGGATATCATAGGAAAAGATCAATCAACAGTGCTCCGGGTTTTAAAAAGGCATAAATACATTTCATACAAATATGAAAAACATCAAGAGCTAACTTCAATAGAATTTTGCTCTAAACTAATTGGGGGAGCCAATAATTGACCCCATTAAAAATTACATGGGATTTCCTATATCCCGCCGGCGATGCATCACCCGGTATGAATCTGGGAGATTACCCACATATTCAGGAACACCCTGTATCTCGAAAATTTTAGTTTTGGACCTTAAACTCTCTCTGCTTTTTAAGCCACCTTATTTTTTCATTGATCACCCTTTTTGGCCAACATCGTATACAACTCAAAATTGTGCAAATAAAGTTTGAGCAACATCCTGTCTCAAGTCCGGTGCCCTGCATTAAAACCATGATATTTTCCACACATTCTTCACGGAGAAGAGATTGTCTTCATTGTGATCTGACATCCTTGAATAGCGATGGACCGACCCATTGTTATTACCATAAAAATTCTAATTGTTTTTAAATGTCTGTCTTTCATCGCCTGAGCTGGAAGCATTACAACAAATTGGATTTATCAAATATTTACAGGGTTTTCACTTGTAATATTACTAGTGCTAAATTTCCCGGAATAATTTAAGCACGTGTGGTTTTCGGTAAGAAAATTTCACACCAAGTTTGGGTTAAATAATATTCTTTTAAATTAATATTTGTAACTTTGGCACTGAGCTTTAAAATTTTACTATAAAATAAATATTTTTCATTTTACCAATTGTAGTTGTAAATATATGTAATTTTAGAGCTTATCATTGTTTATTCTTTTATATTATATATACCTTATATTACTACAGTTGGTAAAAATAGTTTATTTTAAATTTTTAAGAACCCATACCTTGCTTTCGTTTGCTCTTCACTTATGTCTAGTACTTCAGTCTTATGATATTATTTTACCAACTGTAGTTGTATAAAATTGTCATTTAGGGTCTTAAAACCTTACATTATTTTATATTATGCTATGTCTGAAATACTGCAACTGGTACAAAATAACATTTTCTTTAATTATGTATTGTATTGTATATATATATATATATATATATATATATATATATATATATATATATATATATATATATATATATATATATATATATATATATATATATATATATATATATATATATATATAAATCATTTGTATGGCAACATTTACAAAGCTATTAAGGAAAGACATTAAATGTGGTATTTTTTAAAGCTTTTGAAAGATCTTTTAATGGTTTAATATTAATGAAATTATCTGGAGAATCTCGTAGGTCCAAACTTTCCATTCAATAAATTACCTATTACTTTATAATTTAATTGTGTAAATACCTATGTATAAATACTATTTTAAGTAGGGTTTTTCACTAAAAAAATAAATTTTCCATTTTCCTCTTAAAAGCATCAGCTTATTTTTTAATCTCGTAGGTCCAAACTTCCCATTCAATAAATTACCTATTACTTTATAATTTAATTGTGTAAATACCTATGTTTAAATACTTTTTAAGTAGGGTTTTTCACTAAAAAAATTAAATTTTCTATTTCCCTCTTAAATGCATCCGTTTGGTTTTTAACGATGATTTTGTTCTTTGACTTCTATGACTAATTTTGCAATAAACCTTTTATGTTCATTTAAATACCGTATAAAATTTAACAAACCATAAAAATAAGTATTTTCTTTAATTAAATAAAAATAATCATTATTTACTGTTTATACCAAAACGACTAAAAAATTATACTCTCTATTAAAACTAGCAAATGGCATAATTTTTATGAACCTTTAATATAAACGGTGACAATTTTTTCCTTTATCCCTAGTATATATTAAACAACCTGTATATTAGACTGGGGCAAATTTTTTTATTTTTTATCTTTGGACAAACCACGAAGGCTAAAAGCCTAAATACTAACGTACCGTGGGTGTCTTAAGCGAGGTAAGAGGGAGTTTGTTGACACGGGACTTAAATACTTTAAGATTTGGGGGGAAGGAAAGACCTCCGCGGGCAGCAGGTTTCACAATCTAGAAACTCTGGGGATAAAAAGAACGAACAAAGTGGGAAGTTCGGGGCCTGTCCAGTTGGACCGTATAGGGATGCATACGCGCGGAACCACGAGTTTCTCTGTTGGGAACCGTAAGTGGAGGAACTATACTGGACAATTCTTCAGAGCAGAAGCCATGGAAGTACCTATAAAAAGCGATAAATCCCCCACAGCCCGACGATGTGCAAGAGAGGGAAGCCTTTCTGTAAGTGAAGGATCGTTAATGAGACGAATAGCTCTTCTTTGAATAGAATCAAGAATGCTTAGGGTTGTGGGGGACGCCATGCCCCAGATATGGGAACAATATTCCAAGGGAGGTCGGATTTGAGACACATATAAAGTGTATAAATTAGAAGGGGAAAAATACTTTTTGGCTCGAAAGAGAAATCCAAGCTTTTTGAAGCTGCCGTGGCTATAGATACAATGTGTTTATGCCAGTTAAGGTTACTTTCAAATGTGACGCTCACAAGATTAAAGGTGTCTTTGCTCTGTAAAACTTGGCCGCTCATAAGTAGAGGATGAGTATTTGATGACTCTTTTCGCGACAAGGAACATGATTGTGTTTTGGATGCATTAAAATGGACGAGATTTTTAGCGCCCCAATCCAATATTAAATTAAGATCCTGCGAAAGAGATATCTGCATCGCTCTGCGTTTGTTTTCCAAGTCAGGTTTAGTGATGGGTTTAGGAACCTGAAAACTGGAGTGAAGGGTACTATCGTCGGCGAAACTATGAATGGAATTAGTTGTGGACGAGAGAAGGTCGTTGATGTGAAGAAGAAACAATGTTGGTGCCAGAACTGAGCCCTAAGGGACTCCAGCATTTACTTGGTGAAAGCATGAAGAATGGCCGTCCACAATAACTGATATACGACGATCAGATAGATAACTAGAGAGCCAAGTACAGAGTTTAGTTGAAAGACCATAGGAGGGAAGTTTATTAAGAAGTGCGGCATGCCAGACCTGGTCAAAAGCTTTGGATATATCAAGAGCAACGATCTGGGACTCACCTAGAAACTCAAGAGACTTATTCCAGCAGTGTGATACGAAGGAAAGAAGATCTGCTGTAGATCTTTGTGGCGAAATCCATACTGCCTGTCATGCAAAATTTTGTGTTTTTCTAATTACTTAAGAATTTGTGAATTAATTAGTTTTTCCATTACTTTACAAAGAACTGAGAGAATTGAATCTAATTGATTGAATTTAACCTACTTCGTATATCTCCAATAAATAATAAAGCAATAGTGCCGACTTATGTTTGATCACCCAGTATAACGAAAACATTATCTCATGAATATTTTACTTAAAAATACTTTATAGATATTCATATAACACCTATTTTAATTAAAAACAATAAAAAGAATTTTATAATCATATTTTACAAGTGTGTTGTAAATTAGTACTTATGCATTTTTCCAAATTTAAGTACTGAATTGATTAAGTGTTAATGCCCTTGGGATATATACAGGGTGACTCTAAAAGGAATACATTGGGCTAAAATATGACGATCTAACCTAGTGTCAGTCCAAAACTGAATGATTTCCAGCTAATCCCCTCCCACTTGTGCCCACGTTTTTTCCAATCCTCAAGGCATTTCTCATAAACACTTTTTAAAAATGTCCTTGAGCTCCTCCAGCGATGCAGTTTTTATATCCACGATCGTTGCAAATCTCCATCCTTTTATAGGTCATTTTAGTTTTGGGAACAGGAAAGAGTCTCATGGGGGCAAATCCGGTGAATATGGTGGCTGAGGCATTATCATTGTGTTGTTTTTGGCCCAAAATCCTCTCACAAGCAATCATCAGCTTCAATTCAATAGTTTATTCGAACGAGCCGACTGATATGCCAACATCCTCAGACTTCACTTATGGTAATTCAACGATATTCAAAGCAATTTTCTTTACCGCTTCGACGATATCTTCTGTTCTTAATGTGCTGTGGCGTTCAGAGCGATGTTCGTAAAGTTTCCTTACGAACCGCAGGCAAAAAGTAGTTTTGAACGGATCGGTAAACTATTCCTCGGAGTATGAATTTGTTTCGCGAGGTGTGCCCAAGAAAGCATCCTTGGGCCCCTGCTTTTCATAATTTTTATAATGATGTATTCCAATGAGCTCTGATGAAAATTACGTCTCTCACTGTTTGCGGATGATATGGCGGTTGGTACAGGTGGCTCCGAATGTCGAGGAACTGCGAGACAACAGTAGGGTAGCTGTTAAAAATGTAACGAATTACTGTGAAAAAAGTGGTTTATTACTTAACCATGAAAAGACCGAACTAATACATTTCTCATTAAAAGATCAGAATCACAGCCTTCTCATACATCTTAACCATAAATCAATAGAACAAAAAAATTATACTAAATTTCTCGGTGTGCTAGTAGATAGTAGGTTACAATGGTCGGATCACGTAGATAGCGTTCTTAAAAAATTAGCAAGGCATTGCTTTGTCTTATGGCAATTAAGAAATAAACTTGATTTGCCGCTTCTATTACTTTATTATAATGCATATGTTTACTCGACTTTAAATTATGCCACAATAGCCTGGGGTAATTGCTCTAGAGCAAACGAAATTTTCATTCAACAAAAAAAATACTTCGAACCATGGTGTTTAAACCACGAAGACATTCTTGTAAGGATTTATTTATTCAACTGAATCTGCTCACGTTTCCTAGCATTTTTATCTTAAAGAGCGTTTGCTTGGTCAAGTCAAATCCATCGAGTTTTGGCAAAACTCGGGACGATATCTTGGAACACTCACTACGAGCAAATTTAAATATCAACATACCCAAGCACAGATTAAGCGCTGTTGCCAAGGGTCCCCGTATCCTACCTATAAAACTTTACAACAAATTACCTTTGAGAATAAAAGAAATATCTAATGTCAACCACTTTAAAAAAGCGGTAAAAAACTTCTTTGTGATAGGGCATTTTATTCTGTAGACGAATATATGCAGCATGATTTTTAATTATATATTTATTTAATTTTATGTTTATGTTTGTATGAAAAAATGTGCTATTGATATTTAAAATAAGTGTAAATTTGACATTATCCAATATTTACGAATGTAAATCTTTGAGCCTAATTTTAACCAACTTCCAGCTATTCGATTTCTTTGAAGCTTTGCACACGTGTCAAGGACCGATGAAGATGCAACAGTTTAGAAACAGCATCCCACGTTATCTTTTTGAATCGCCTGGGGAAAAAAATTCCATTATATTTATAAAGCAACACCTAGGATGCCAAATCTGTTGGCAACATTTTCAAACTTTGCTAATCAGTGAAGAGAAGAGATTGCTAGTTTTTTACACAATTTGGTTAGTTGTCCAGCCCATGAGTGTTCAATTTTTTATGAACAATAAAAATGATAGGGTTAGTTGCACCATTAGTTCAAAGGATTCCATAATAAAAATTACATTATGTCTATTGTGTCTTATTACATAATACATAATTGTGCAGTTAGTAAAAATTAACATTCTTTTTGGATCACCAGGAAAAAAAGTTCCTTATATTATAAAAATATAAAAACAACACCTAGGTTGCCATCTGTTGGCAACGCATTTCAAACTTTCGCTTTGTTAAATGAAGAAGAAATTTTTAGTGGGTTTGCAATATATTGGCAGCAGTCCAAACATTGCCTGGATTGCCATCTGTTGGCAAAATTTCAAACTTTTGCTACTTAATGAAGAAGAAATTTTTAGTGAGTTGCAATCTGTTGGAAAAAATTTTAAAATTTGCCACTCTTGTTCATTAAAAAAATTTTCGCCATTTTGTCAAAGGTAGCAGAAACTAAAAATGAAAAATAATTAATAGTTTAAAAAAACTAAAAAACACGCTTTTATATGCAACCGAACTAAAAATTAGAAAATAATTTTTCATTAAAAAAAATATTGTCATTTCATAGTAAAGAAAGCGTGGGGTGATTAAAATATATTAAATGTTATAATTATTATATTTGCAAATATCTATGATGGAAAAGTTATGAAAAAATAGTATAAATGCACCCCGCTTTTTACTATGAAATGACAATATTTTTTTAATGAAAAATTATTTTCTAATTTTAGTTCGGTTGCATATAAAGCGTGTTTTTAGTTTTTTAAACTGTGGTA
>JACEGR010007137.1:0-52643 GCA_014170235.1 Listronotus bonariensis | reverse complement strand
TTTTATGATTTTTATAATAATTATACTTAAGCCTAAAATGGGCCTTCAAATTTTAAAATAGGCTCACTTTGACGCATAATATAAGGTAGGTGTTGCTAATAAGGCATAGCTAGGGCGGATTAAAAAAAAGGGTAAATTAAATTCAATAAATTTCATTGTAAATCAAATCTATATTTCAATTACTATAAAATATGAACAAAAACTGTTAAGATTTGCGGTATACAAAAACAAAATTAATATTTTTAAAAGCTTTTAATAGGCCTTATTATACTATAGTAAGGTAATAAGGCCTATGAATTATAATCTACTTACAAAATTATAATATTCTGATTGCCAATAATAAAAATACCCCGTGTATACTTAAATTTTTCTTTTCAATGAGTGTTTAAATTCAGTTAATTGGACCTTTCGTAACCTTGTAAAGTGATCATCAACGATAGAGAAAAGTGACCAAATATGGAATAGTATCCCTAATATGGAATACCGGCATTTCTTTAAAATGGAAACTCACACACGCAATTAGAGAGGTTTGTCTCTTTTTTTTAATGCCCATTTGCGAGTAGAAGAGGTAAAATGCCAGTATTGCAAGCCCTTTCGTTGCTGTAGTAACGTTTTGTTTTATCGCTTTTTCATAACTTTTTAGGCTATTTTAAAAATACGTATTTTTTGTACAAAAAGTGCACAAAATACTGTTTTTATAAGTTTTACGAGATAGTTTAAATATTCTGTTGTAGGTTTTAACGGTATTTAATTTTATTACTTTCTTCAATAAAAAATAAAAAAATTAGTTTAAAGTTTCGGAAAGTCCAAATATGGACAGATCATAGTATCCAAATATGGACTATTCCATATTTGGGTTCTTTCAAAAAAGAATAAGAAGACAATAATCAAATCAAAAAAGGGCTGTTCGTTTCATAAATGAATTTTCGCTTACAGAGAGGCTTTCTTCTCTCGCTCATCGTTGGCCTGTGGGGATTTATCGCTTTTTATAGGTACTTCTATGGCTTCTGCTTTGAGGAATTTTCCAGTATAGTTCCTTCATTTACGGCGGTTCCCAATAGAGAAACTTGTGCCGCACGTATGCATCCCTATACGGTCCAACTGGATACGCCCCGAACTGTCCAGTACTGTTCGTTCTTTTATCCCCATTGTATCTGGATGGTGGTATCTACTGCCCGCACAGGTATTTCCTGCCCCCTCGTATATAAGTCCCGTGTCAACCTCGCTTAAGACACCCACAGCGTTGGTGTGGGCTCTAGGCACAATAATTGCGCCGGATCCAGAGTCTGGCTACTGAATCTGTGATTTTTTAAAATTATTTTTGTTGCTTTCTATGTTATACCAAAGTTTCCAAAAAGTTTCTTGGTAAATAAGTAACTTTTAATGGTGTTTATAATATTCTATATTTGGGTATCTATTCCATATTTGGCTACCTTTATCATTTTTAAGTTTAAAAAAATCTTTATTAACATTGATCAATGTAACTTAAAAGTTTTACAAAATAAAAGACAAATATATGATTGGTAGTAAATACTACAAAAAGTTTTTATTTGTAATGTTTATGTCAATTATGTGTAAAAAAATGGTATTCAATATTTGGTCACTTTTCTCTATATTTATAACCTTCTTTTTTTGGCCGGGTTCATAAACTTAGCTTTTATTGATATTTCTGGATGTCTTTTCGGTAATGGCTCAGATCACTATTTACTAGTGATGCAAGCCTGTTAGGAAAAGCTATGATTTATGATATTCTTCAAAAAAATTATAGACCAAGCGTCGTACAATCTGTGGTATAATCCTACTTCAGCAAACCTTATAATTCTATTAATAAAATCTGTTTTTTTGTTTTCATTGAGTAAGAAGAATATTTAACGTCTTAAAAACAAATAATATTAAAAACTTTACTGCAAATTTATAAATGACAGTTAAAAACTTTACTGCAAATTTATGAATGACAGTTTATTAGTACAAATTATACTTACGATTAAGTTAAACCATTTTTTATTATTTGTACCGCACAACTACACCCTCACTATAAATGGCGTCAGATTAGTGACAGCGAGCAAGCTAACTCGTGACTACAGGCCTAAATCACCATTTGTAAGTATTGTTTACATGTGAATGTGGCCTAGTTGATTAGACCTTATTAACCGACAGACCTTAGTAGCCGCACCTACCTTAGTTATAAAGCATACATAGCCGGATTTTGGACCCATGAAGACTTGTAAAGTGTGATAACTAAAATTAAAAATAAATGACAACCATTTAATATGTTACGCTTTTTAGCTGTTTTATTTATGTTAAGTATGCCATGTTCAACTTAGGATTAGTTAAAGCTAGTATTTATGTTACCCAATTTCTTTTTGCTAAGGATATACAAATTAGACGCAGAAATTTTACTTGTATTTTATTAAACAAGAACCATACTTTAAGTAGTAATACCTAGGGCACAAAAAATGTCTGAATTTATTACTGACTCTATACTCTGTTCACTATAAATTGAGAGAAACACCTAAACAAAACATGTATTTCATTGGTTTAAAAGGTCAGTAAGCCTAGTTACCACAATAACAAATATATTTTATTGGTTTAAAACTACAGAAACCAGAGTTACTTACTAGTATCAATTTTAGGCGTTCAACCAATTATAACCGCGGTATTAAATGGTGACAACTTTGACGTATAATACATTGTTTAAACGTCAACATAACCGATTGGTAAATACCGTTTTAGAATTGGTTCTTCACCTTAAATTGATGTAGGTATTCAATATCAATTTATAATGGCCAACAAAGTATAGGTACGACGGAAATATGATATCGTTACCCTAATTCGCAAACCTCGTAAATCCAGAATTGATTGAAATTGAGGTTTTTGCACCAAGCACTAACTTGACAACAAACGAACGTTACCTGAAAAACTTATACCATCAGTCATAATTATTATTCACATAACTATTAAGTCACAAATAATAAAACATTTCTAATAACATGCTTAACAAAAGTTTTTCTTATCTTCTGAAAATTTACGATTATGCGAGGTTTGCGAATTAGGGAAATGTTCTGTAGTTGCATTAGAAGAAATGTGAAATCACATACATAATTCAGGCAATTTAAAAATTACAGCAAAACTGGTAGATATCTAAACTCTTAATAAAGATTTTTATTATCTTATAAAACATATTTATTAATTATAACTACTGTAAAAATAATGATACACTTACCACACCACTTTCGGACATTACACACTTCACGTAACACTAAAATTATAAAAGATAAAGTATTATTAACAAAACTTAATTGTAATATTTTAAAGTTAAAAAGAAAAACTATAGTTCCATTTCTATGTAATTATTAACGTATATAAATTAATTTAACCAAAGACAATTATAGTTTCACCATAATTGTTTTTGATTTAACCCAGTATTAATAATAAAGTATGACTGAAATTGATATTATGTTAGATAGTTAATTTTTATATTTAACTATTTTTTAAATTAAGATTTAACAAGCAATTGTAAAAGGTTTATTATTTAATTTGAAACTCAATGATGTTTTTTACCTATCCACGTGTCTATAAACCTAATATTTCTAAAAATATAAATTACCTTTGTTTTTGTATCATCTACAAATTCTCCTGCGGTTAACTTTTCCACATTAGCTGAAAATAACAAAAAAAATGAAACATCTTTAAAAATTTGTTTATAAGTATGATTTTAATTTGCTTTTATCAGTTTTATCACTTGCAAGTAATAATGATCATTTAATCACGTAACAAATGCCATTTGGAATAATAATAAACAGTCGGAATGAAGTTAGCCACATAAGTTTCAAAAGAACAGTATCAGATTCACTTCTACTAGTTTGTTTACTGATAATGTCTTGGACAATTCACCCAATAATAACACAATTATTTATAAAAAACTAAAACGCTGAAATCCACTTTTAAAATAAGGGACCCAGACAGCACCGCGACCTCCCTGGGAAAGTCTAAGGTCATCCCTCAAGGCTCTGGGATATTCAATAGCCCTCCAAGTGGGACTTGAGACCACCATAGGCCAGCATTTTGGGATATCCTTAGAAATTCCTTTAGGAACCGTTGTAGGCTACCATTTTTCGTTCCAACAGGTTCTTGCTAGTAGATTCTCCTCCTATAGAGATTCTTAGTCGATCCAATATTTCCTTTCTATAGACATCCTTAAGTGATCCAAGATTGGATATTCCACATAACGATAACAGAAAAGGGATATTCTTTATTGGGATACATATGGATGCATAGTGACTTTCCAACCAGGATTTCCAGTGGATTTCCTTATAAACAGATGCTTAGGTTTTCCAATATTAGATATCCCATTTAAGGATGACGTTTAAATTGCCTAGAGATATCCACTGCAGGATATCCTAAAGTTAGGACATTAGGATCCATTTAGGATATCCTATGGCTGTCAATTGCTGTGTAGAGTAAGTTGGGTTAGATCGTCATATTGCAGCCTCAGGAATTTGTGGTAACATTTTTTCGCACCTTTGGGCGATAATTTTACTTTATTGCAGAAACAAATCAAGTGCAAAAATAATAATTAAAAAAGACAAAATATAAGTATTAAAGTGCTAATACAAATACCATCTGTTTTGAGAAGTTACTAAGTACTAATCCTTTCTGTTTTGCTAAAATCTTTATTAATTTTAAAGATAGAAAGTTTTTGTCGTTTACCTTAAATGTAATAAAGTGCACTTAACAGGTTTCTAAAATAACGATTCAATCAGAACACACGTAACAAGTACTTAATTATCTTACACATACACAAATTTTTGTTAATTAAAAATAGGCTTTCTTTGAAAAACAGTAGTTATTTTATTTTTAGGCATTGGTTTTTAATCTAAACTATGTTTAAAATTATAAAACTTCATTTTCATCTTTATTTTTGCTTGTGTTCTGTACTAAGTTTTAGTATATAAAGAACATATTAAATTTAAAGAAAAAAAAACAAAAAATATTACAAATAGTAACTAGAATTCAAAATAATAATTTATTACCTTCATCTACTCCAGTCTCTTGGACGCATGTTTTGTGAAGTGTATCCATTAACTTCTTCAGATCTTCCGTTAAAAGCTTTAAAATCAAATCATAATTTTTATTTCAGTTATAATAATTTATATACTACCTATGGTACAAGATCCGAATAGAAAGCTACCTTTACCCACTGGTTCACTGGATAAAAACTATTTTATATTAAATATAGTATTAAAACAAAGGTATTGCCGCAGGATTGCCTAAAAATTATGGTCAAAGCCCTATTAAAATTAAAAACACTCAATATTTTTAACTCACACTGTATAATGACTACCTTTTTTTAATGCGTTCTAAGGTTAGTTAATAAACTATGGATTTTTAAATAATACAGAATGTACCAAAAATGACATATATATATTTTTTAATATTAAAATTTAAAAAAATCCCATGGCTGTATTTAGAAAATTGGAGAGAAAAATAAATAGTCATATATATTAGTACTCTCATGTGGGGTGAAAAAATAAATAAAAAATTGCCATTATGGATGTGTCAAAAGTTTAAGGGTATTTTTAAAAATGAAATATAGCCTTGATCAATATTTCTTTAGACAACCCTATGTCAATATCTTGGTGTAAATACTATTTTTATTATAAAAGAGTTTTTTTTCCGGTAAACAGATGAGTAAAGTTCGTTTTCTATTAGGACATTAAACTATTACTTATTATAATAAATAATTGTTTAAAAACTAAAAAACACGCTTTTATATGCAACCGAACTAAAAATTAGAAAATAATTTTTCATTACAAACAGTTTGTCACTTCAGAGTAAAAAGCGTGGGGTGCTTAATATATTAAATGTTATAATTATTCTATTTGCAAATATCTATGAGGGAAAAGTTATGAAAAAATAGTAAAATGCACCCCACGCTTTTTACTCTGAAGTGACAAACTCTTTGTAATGAAAAATTATTTTCTAATTTTTAGTTCGGTTGCATATAAAAGCGTGTTTTTTAGTTTTTAAACTATGATTTATTTTTCAGTTTTTAGTTCGATATATCAATTAGTTTTTTTAACTTTACACTTTTATAATAAACAAAATGAAATGCTGTAAGAGAAAAAATTAAGACTGAAATTAAGACACAGAAAAATCCGCAGCTAATTTTTTAATAGTAGAAATAATAAAAGGCAAAAATATTTACTTCTTTTAAGCCACTATAAAAAACCCCAATTATCGGTTTGATTCAAAACGCAAAACAATTCCAGAATAGTACTTTAAAACTAAAAAAATTGCCATGGATTAAAAACATAGCATTTAAAAATCAAAGAAAATGCAAAGTGATTTAAAAAAGGGTAATACAAAAATATCACTCACTGAAATTTAAAAAAACTTTCTCATTAGCAATTTAAAATAAAAAATGTGATAAAAAAACAATTAAATATTTCTAGCAATGGTTCCTAAAAAACCTTATTTCTTTTAGAAATGGTAATAACAAAAACACCACATTTTTTTCAATCGATAGAAAAGATATTATATTTTTTATGTCTATAGTGTAAAGTATTTTTCAATTTTTTAATATACAGGGTGTCCAGACAGGTAATTTCGTAAATGGCAATGGTGTTAGAATGAGACAAAATAATGTAAAAACTTCATATAAAAAGTTTTACCGCACTTCTTCTACAGACTTACTGACCTTTAAGGTTAGAATAAAAAAACGAATTTTAATTATAACTTTTAAACTGTTGCCACAGTAACGAAGATATTCGGGTAATGAAATAACCTTGTACAAGTGCTTTTTAAATAGATATATTGAATTATATAGTGATTACTATACAAGGTAAACTATTTTTTTTTGGTTTTTTATGTGTATTTTTGAAAAGGACAAATTTGTTATTTTGCTTTTACCATTTGATTCCTTCATCTATCTTTTATAAAAAAATAAACCTTATTTGAATCAATTTCTTGTAACATTCTTTATAAAATCGCATTTTAAAAACATTAACATTTTTAGTTGTCAAATTATTTAAAATTTATGAGCCCCTCGAACTTTATAATCCAGATAAACACATTTTTTTATAATTTTACTTGATTTTATTCAACAAATAAAATACTTATTTCATGAAAAATTGTTGTATAAATACGTTTTTATAATGCAATTTTATAAAGAAGGGTAAAATATATCGATTTAAATAAAGTATACATTTTAAATAAAAAATTAAATAATAAAAGGAAAATGTCAAATTTATTACTTCTGTCAAAAATGCACTTAATAAAGTCGTATAATCTGATTTAGTTGCCTAAATATCATTGATACTGTGGAAATAGTTCAAAAGTTATTATACATTTTTTAACCCTAAAAGTGAATAAATTTCTAATGAACCGCCATAAAACTTTTTTATGTAGAGATATTGGCTCACTCTAAAACCTATTTACTTCATTGCCTTTTCAGACTCCTTTTCATGCACTTTAATTAACTTAAATATTAAAATTAGGCACCGATTATGTTTGCTAAAATATTAAACTTTTACTGTACATTTAAACCAATAAAATACATTATTTTTGTTCAGGTGTATTTCTTAATCTAGAGTAAACAGAGTACAATTTGATTATTAAAACAATATCTTGGTTTAAATTTTACCGATTTGTGTGTAATATGTATGTACGTGCAATAAATTTAAGAGACAAAAACGAATTACATAAATATTATTTTTCTCGAAAAAAATTAAAAAGACAGTACACAGTACTTTTTGTTTATTAGCAAGAAAAATTAAATAATAATAAAAACTTTAGAATAGTTTGTGCGGTAATTTTTTCCCAGAAATCGTCTGTTTAAATTTAATACACATACGGCCCTATATATTTAAAAAATATATGTATAACTTTTAATCAGTGTACAGTTTTGTATTCATGCAAAATGTAAAATATCTGTTTACTGATAAAAATTATCAATAAACAAATTAAAAAAAATATATATTTTGGTAATTTATTTAGTTCTAACAGATTGACGCTAATCCTTCAATCCGAAAAAATTACTTACCGATTCATCTATTTTAGCTAAAACTGCAGAACCACACAGCACCAAAATAATGCAACTATTTAGTAGATACATCCTAATTTTTTTACAGAAAATGTAGCTTCCCATGAATTTATATATACAATTTGTTTTAAAAATCTGCAATTAAATTAATTTTCCGTGTTAGATAATTAAACCTTACATAATGCTTATTATCATTAACAAGATTCATTCACACTTTTTACTCGTATTGTATTGTTTGAGGAATAAATGAGATATAGATTATTGGTTGAAATATGCGAGAAACTAATCCTTAAGTATCAAAATAGCTCCTTAACAAAATTTAAATCATATAAAATATATCTTTATATTATTATGTTGTTGCTTAGTAAGCTGTTAAAACAAAAAAAATACGCATTTTACTTCCAAAGTCAATAATGGGAGGGGAGCTCAAGATGCTAAATGTGCAGTTACTCGAGCGTCATAGAGACCTATGGGGTTGCAAAGCTTAGATGATAAGAAAAAACATTTTTATATAATGCATAACTTTTCATCGGTGCGTTAAGCGGCTATAGACTTTTAAATATGTCAAAAAATATTTTGATTATTTCGGCTTTTGAAAATCGTTTATATCGTATTAAATTATGTATTTTTCCTTCTCCTTTAATTATTTGCTTCAAAATAAAAAAATATAACCACGCTTGAGAATGTCAAAATGACGTTTTTTTTTCACAACTTTGTAGCCCTCCGGTTTCTTTATGTCAATCTCAAATTGCTAGATTAGTGTAATATACACTGTTTAGCATGTAGTTAACTTACCCTATCTTAATCTGACGCGCACGACAATTTCTGATGGATATCTTTTTGTTTTTTACGATAGCCCCTTTATACAGGGCTCATATTTGGTGGAGGTATTTAATCGGGTACAAGGTATCCTTTGGTATAATTATTTGCCACGCTGTAGTAACTTCCGAAATTCCCTCTTGGGCTCCCCTACCATAATAATTATCCAATTTTTATAAATAAGTGACCTGTCCCAATAGTTGTATTTTTTAGAGTCAAATTAAAATTATTTTATATATTCTTTGATCTTTAATTCTTCATAAACTATAACGTAAAGGTGCGGTTACACGGGTCTTCGATGGTCTGCGATGCTCTCTACTGTTCAGCTTTTTGTCGGCTGTAGCCGATCAAAGGTTTTCTAAAATACCGGTCTCCAATCAGGGGCGGTCATATCGACTTTCTGAGGGGGGCCATAGGCTGAGAAAAAGTGTGTAAGGTGCCAAAAACAAAAATTTTGGCGACCCTACAAACAAACAAAATTTTCAAATTTTTTGAAGAGCAAAAAAAGTCCCCTCACCTATTTTTTTGTTGTTCTTTAATTTATAAAATTACAAAAACAAACTCACACGTATTTGAAAAGCAAACAAAGAAGGTCCTTACTTCTCACTTTTCAATTCAGGATCACCCTCACCCCTCGAACCCTTGAGGGGGGCATATCATCATTAAATGCCCATATTTGCCATTACATATGTATGAAATACAAAGAATGTGGCATTAAAGGGAGGCCATGGCCCCTATGGTCCCCCCGATGACCGCCCCTGTCTCCAATGGTCTCCAACGGTCTTTTAATTGGTCCTCGGTAGTCTTCAGTCTTCCATCGCGTTTCGGTAAACATTTTGAGATCAAAGGCTTGGCTGGAGTAGTACAGGGTATTACAGAATGTTGTAAACAAAATTTAAGGGAAAATTTTACATCGAAAAATATGAAAAAAACAAAATAACATGTAGATTACTTACACGTATACAGGGTGATTATTACTCTAGAACTACGCAGAATTTGAAAATGTTTTGTTTAGGACTAACTACTGGAAGTGGTGACTAATATGGTAAAAAACTCAAGTAACATATTTTTCTTAGGGAGATATTTATTTATTTGAATAAAATATACATATCTAATGGTTCTGAAAATATAGCCATCCAAATCTAAAAATTATCGTTACCAATTTGGCGCCCGAGCAGGAACTATTTTTTAAACCATGCGTTGCGTGCAAGCGCGAAATAAAAAAACAAGTTTTATCGCTGACGAATTTGAGGTCGTAAATTACAAATTTGACAATTTTAACTACGATATCCGTATATCTTGGGAAATACCGACAATTTCAAATTTGACCTTAAATCTAGTTATTCCATATAGAGGAGAGCTAAAAAATCGCTCTGCTTAGAAATCGTACTGCGCACGCGTGAATTAAAAATTGACGAGACAACTCTTTTCGACTAATTTCTGGTCGCTCTCACCGAATTTGTGAATAAGAACTTTGAGTTGCGCTTTTACCGGTAGCATTGATTATGCATCTTTTGAGATATTTTTGGGTCAGAGCAAAAAACATGTTTTTTGAACATTTTGGCACACTCTAATATACAGTGACCGCCATAAATGTTGAACGATATGGAGATTTTTTAAATTTTGATTTCTAAAAAAATGTTTTGATAAAAATCCCAACATACTCAATGCCTGAACTCAGAAAACACTGATTAAAGTTTGAATAAACCATAGCGTAAACGAAGTAGATGCAAACTTAACAAAAAAATGATAAGAGAAAATTACCTTTATTTTTAAAGTTACAACAAAATTAAATTTTTAAAAACTTTTTGGAATTAAAAGTTTTGCCCTAATTAAAAAAAAACTTCTACTAAAAAATCAAAAATAAAACATGCTTTTTCAACTCACCCTGTACAGCGGTTAAATAGAACTAAATTACCTATTGTGAATAACCCTTATTGTCGTTCATGAAAAAAAATGTTAAAGTAGGTAACTAAATTTAAGTCAGCTTAAATAGAAAACGTTTCATATTCTTTGGTTCAATAACGCTAAACTTTAGAAGTTTTTGAATATTAATGTTTCACATCGTTTTTGCTTATGAAAAGTGTCTCTAACTTTTTTTTATGTCTACGTTAATTATCTGTTTAGATCATTACTAAAATGTATTTTTAATCTTTTATACATATACATTTTTCTCATTGTCATAGCCCTAATTAAATTTAATTTTTAAATAAAGTAATAAAAAGACACGAAAATAAATTCGAAAATTTGTAAAGTTAAGGGGGCGAGTGTTAGTTTTTTACTTTTGGATAGAGAACCTTTTCTTTTTGCTATTCAAAATTTTTTTTTGACAAAAACAAATTTTCGTATGTTTATTAAAATGATTTAAATGTACTTAAATGCTTTAAAAATAGCAAAGCTTTGCCTTTTTTAAATTTAAAGGGCAATAAGGATTATTTACGACAGATAATTTAGTTCTATTTGATCTCTATACAGTTGGAAAAATAGGTGTTTTTAGCTTCTTAATAAAATGTCCTGCTTTTAAAATGTGTCATAACTTTTTCTATTTCTAAACAAGTTTTTAAAATAATATATATTTTTAAGTTTAATAATAAAGGTAGTTTTTTCCAGTGGCGCAGAGTACGCAAAAACAGGCGTAGGCAAAGTCGTAATCGCGAGGTACCTTTTGCCGAAAAAGATAGCAAAAAAAGTTAAGCCCCAAAACAAAAAGTTGCCCCCAAGACCTTTAAATACAGACTGTTTCATTCTTTTTAATAAACATAAAATACTGGCGTAGGCGAACATGTACAGGTTTTTCCTTTATATTTTGCCACTCACTTACAATGATAACAAAAAGGATAAAAAAGATTTTGTAATAAGAGTTTTATATATTTTTATATTAAACAAATGAACATCAAGAACTTAAGAAAAATGATAAAGTAAACTTTTATTTTAAATAAATCACTCTGTATATTAGGTAAAAAGGTATTTTAAAAATATTACAAAAATACCACATTTGATATATCTATCCTTAATAGTTTTTGAAATATGACCACTATTACTACCTGCGGTCCTATGCTGATTTGAATGGTCATATTGCCGAAACTATTAAAGATAGATATATCAAACGTGGTATTATTGTAACGCTTTTAAAAGACCTTTTAATGGTGATATAATACAGTGTGTCTACGAAAGTTGAAATTATATGGGAAAGTCTTTTATTATTGATTTAACTAAAAAAAGTTATTTATTACAAAACGTTCTGCATGATTCAAAACCTAAAAACAACCATCAGATATCAAATTTTATTAGTCATTTAGGAGGTTTGGCGAAAAATAAAAATTTGCTTATGAGTAAAGTACCTGTATTTTTGCTAATATCGAAAATTGTTATTAAGAAAACATGTTTAGAATGAGAAATTACTTCTCTGTACAATTTTGTTTATTTTCAAAAGAAAAATATATTTGTTTTTTTTTGAAATTAGGTATTATCAAAATCAGAAGAATGTACGTTATGTAAATAATGTAATGTTATTTTTCCCTTTAAACAGCTTATCTTAAAAAAAATGATATTAGCAAAAATACAGATAATTTATTTCTGAGGAAAAATTATATACAGTTCTGGCCAAACCTTATAGAGATAGATGACTGTCACAATTTGATATCTGATGATTGTATTTTAAGTTTTGGACCATGCAAAGCTTCTAATAAACAATAACTTTTTTCGTAAAATTAATAATCAAATTTCTCATATTTATTATTTATTTATTTATTTATTTATTTATTACAAGCCCAACAGGCAACCATTAACAGGGCTACAAATATAACTATAATATAAAATATATAAAATTAAATAATACAATACCGAAAATAATTTCAAAGCAAAATAGAAACTTAATATAACTTTAAGACTAAAATCTCATACCTAAAGATGTTCTATGCATACTTGAACAAACACTCTATAATTCATGGACAAATCACAGTGATATGCAATGCCATTATATAAGGAGCACATTCTTTGAATTGGTGACATATACAATACATTAGTACTGGGCGATGGCAAATAAAAATATCTACTGTTCCTACTTGCAATCCTCGGGATCGCGAAATTCGATGCCTACTTACGTAAACACACTGTATCCAGGGTGTTCCATTTTAAAAAATTACCTCTTCAATTTCCTTGGGTTTCTGATGTTCATTTGTTTCTTTTGTTACGCTCAAAAATAATAAATCAAAAAGTATGAAACTTCTATACAAGATATTTTTTTCTATCCTTCTTGGTTGTATTTAAAAGTGGGTAGCAAAATATAAATAAAATACCTGTACCTGCGAGGCCCCTTTATAGAAAGAGTTGAAGAGAAAAAAAGAATCTCTAATAAACTACATCTTTTTAACACGCTTTTATTAACTTGGGTTGTAACTATCTATCAATCTGGCTGGCTATGTAACGGAATCTTTGAGCCTAATTTTAACCAACTTCCAGCTATTCGATTTCTTTGAAACTTTGCACACGTATTAAGGAAACATGACAATGCAATAATCTGCAAACAGTATCCCGTTAAGTTCCAGCATTTTCCAGGAAAACCGGAAAAGTGAAAAATCGTCCGTTCTGGCGGATGCGCAAGATTAGACAATTGAATAATCGAACTTGACAACATTTGCCGACGGGTTGGGGACAGGGGCTCAATTCTGCTAAATTGAACTCATTCGTTCGCTGAACGTATTCGTTCCGGGAGCGTATAACCTTCATCTGTTTTTTTAACGAACGAATAACCTTCACTTGTTTTTTAAAACAGGCGGTCATCAAAATAATAATGCCCAACATGACTTATACATAAATTACCAAGCTTCTGTAATTTGTAAAAAATGATAAAAACACTTACTTGATGCCTCATATTTAGACAAAGAAAACTATCACTAGGTAATAAACCAAAGCATTTTCAATACGTTGTTTACAGTGGAAAACATCATTTTCAACAAATTTAATATTTTTCATAAAACGGTAATAAACTTTTCTAACCTCTAACTTTGGTGTATTGTGGGTTAGCTACCTACTGACTGATAGCCTAGTTTACACCGCAAAGCTACCCACTGACTGATAGCCTAGTTTACACCGCAAAGATCTTTGGATTCTTTTAAATGAGTTTTAACTTTAGTAATAAAATCAAAATTGGGTATCAAACTTTACTATTTATGAGTTTGCATAAGATGAAAAGTAGGCTTGACTTTGACAAATCTGTCATATTTTAAATTTTAATGCGGTGTTGTGCGCCAATTTGGGAAGGTGGCTATGCACGAAAGAAAACTTTTTAACACGCTTTTATTAACTTGGGTTGTAACTATCTATCTATCCATCTGGCTATCTATGTAACGGAATCTTTGAGCCTAATTTTAACCAACTTCCAGCTATTCGATTTCTTTGAAACTTTGCACACTTATTAATGACCCATGACAATGCAATAATCTGCAAACAGTATCCCGTTATCTTGTTTTTGATCGCCAGGAAAAAAAATTCCATTATATTATAAAAACAACACCTGGGTTGCCATCTGTTGGCAACATTCCAAACTTTGCTACTCAATTGCGAAGAAATTTTTTAGTGGGTTGCCATCTGTTGGCAACATTTCAAACTTTGCTACTCTTTGCCATCTGTTGGCAACATTCCAAACTTTGCTACTCAATTGCGAAGAAATTTTTTAGTGGGTTGCCATCTGTTGGCAACATTTCAAACTTTGCTACTCTTGTTCACTAAAAATTTTTTCGCCATTTTGTCAAGAGTAGCAAAGTTAATTGATATAACGAACTAAAAAATGAAAAATAATTAATAGTTTAAAAAAACTAAAAAACACGCTTTTATATGCAACCGAACTAAAAATTAGAAAATAATTTTTCATTAAAAATAATATTGTCATTTTATAGTAAAAAGCGTGGGGTGCTTAATATATTAAATGTTATAATTATTATATTTGCCAATATCTATGAGGGAAAAGTTATGAAAAAATAGTAAAATGCACCCCACGCTTTTTACTATAAAATGACAATATTATTTTTAATGAAAAATTATTTTCTAATTTTTAGTTCGGTTGCATATAAAAGCGTGTTTTTTAGTTTTTTTAAACTATTAATTATTTATACTTCAATCACGCTTGCTACTGTTTATTTGGCACAAAATTATAACATAACAACTTCTATGTCTTACATTTCATACCCTTAACTGCAATGCCTCCTAGCCGCGAGGCTCCCCAGGCGCGAAGCCTTAGGCGCCCGCCTACACTACCTACGCCTACCTACGCTAGTATACGCTATGATTAATTTATATGTTGATTAATGTTTTGTGAGTTTCGGTGCATGCAGAAATTTTAATAAAGAACAAAACGTTTTGAGAAATTAGAGAAACAAGTTTTGCACATGGTTCAACATTGAGGGCGGTTACTGTATAATTTTTAAACATTAAAATTTATTAAACATGTTCCAATTGATAAGCCTAACTTTTGGACAAGTGTAGAGCTATTGTAACTTAGTGTAAACGAGTAGGGACTAGGGACAAGGTAAGGGGGCTTAATTGATCTCAGATCGTCCGAAATTTTATATTCCTTATATTTTTGTTATATTCTTTACGTTTTTTAATCAATTTTATTTCCCTATATTTTTTTTATTTTAAAAATTATCGACGATAGTCTAATAATAATTAAAAATTAATATCGGATTTAATTTTTATTGCATTTTCTGAGAACACTTACCACAGTAATATAAAGTGCTCGCCAAAAAAATCGGGACAAGCAATTTTTAGCACCATATTTAACTTGTAGTAACTTTGGAAATAAAAAATATTTTTAGCTGCGGATTTCGGTATGTTAAAGCCCATTTCGTCTAGATGACATGGCGCAAAATGATTTTTGAAAAATAATCAAATGTTCATGGTATACAGGGTGGTCAATGAACAGATGCAAAATTACAAAAAGTTTAGAGGTGTGTGATTCCGGTAATAATTTTTTTCGCATTTAATTATAGGTCATTAGTAAATTAATATCAATATCTCCAGATGTTTTTGCCAGTTTTTTGATTACAGCCCTTTAGACCCAGAGACACTACTAAACAAAAAATGTGTCAAAACTTTGCTTCCAATATCTTTAAAACGCTGTAACTTAAAAACGGCTTTACCGATTTTGACCAGGTTTTCACATTCTGAAAGCTTATTTTCTGGTTCTTTTTATTACCTAACCACTTAATTGGTAAATGGCCATTTCTATAAAATACAGGGGTCAAACAAAAGTAAACATAAAATTGCACAAAATATGGCTATTGTTCGTTTTAAGCTATGACAATTGGGCTGTACGTTGTTATTTGGTTTGAAATTTGGTCAATATGCAGCTCCGGTCAATACCTCTGGACGGTTTTTTACTTTTTCGATTAGTGCCTTTTGGACACAGATACGCTACCAGGCAGATCCATTGTCCTAAAATGTGTCTTTTGTGGAATTTTTGATGTGATCTGGAAATATTAAATTAATTACTACTAAATGATTTTTTTTCGTACAGGGTAATCAAACAAAACTGACTCTTTCATTATACAGGGTGTTTCAGATTTTAATCGGGAAAATTTAATAGACGATAGAACATGAAAAAATAAAAAAAGTCTATATAAACATGTATGTTGTAAAGCTTCGTTCTCGAGATACAGGGTGTTAAAGTTTTGGAAAAAAAATAGTTTTTATTCATAGCTCAAAATCCCTTGGCCGATTTTCCTTAAACTTGACAGGTTTGTTTCTCATGATAAGAGGTATCATTTGATGTAATGAGATTTACCGTAATTATTGCAGTGGCGTCCCAGAGGGCAATCTAGTTAGTAAAGATGGAAAAATAATGGTACGCCACTGATTTTTATAATTTTGTATTTTTTTAGATTAAGGATTTAAAAATACAACTTTTTTGTTCATGTTTATTTTTCGTATCTTGCTTTGTTTTCGAGAAAAAAATAAAAACTAATACTTTATTGCTTGGCCCTATAGAAAAAATCGAGAAAAATACAACTTTTTGTTTTTAAATGTTCTTTCGTATTTTGTTGCTTTCGAGAACACAAAATAATAAAAAAAAAAAAAAAATCATGTTCTTTAGTGGCCTCTAAAAACATACATTTAATGTTTTCATTTTTTTAATAATTGTTGTTTTTACTTATACAAAATGGATAAAAGTAATTTAATTTGCATGCATCTGATGGACGAATCTTAGTTTGGAGAGAGGAATGAAAGGTACCGAGAGGAGAATATGGAAGCAAGGGTTGCGTTTGGTGGGGGTGGTGTTACTGGGCTGGGGTATCATGAGTAATGGAAGAACGGAAATGGTTATTTTGATAGGTGAGACTATGAATGCGAATAGCTAGCGTGGAAAATCAGCCAAGGGATTTTTGAGCTATGAATAAAAATCATTTTTTTTTCCAAAATCTAACACCCTGTATCTCGAGAACGAAGCTTCAAAACATACATGTTTATATAGACTTTTTTTTATTTTTCCATGTTCTATCGTCTATTAATTTTTTCCAATTAAAATCAAAACACCCTGTATAATGAAAGAGTCAGTTTTGTTTGATTACCCTGTAATGAAGAAAAATCATTAGTAGTAATTAATTTAAAATTTCCAGATCACATCAAAAATCCACAAAGACACATTTTAGGACAATGGATCTGCCTGGTAAGGTATCTGTAGCCAAAAGGCACTAATAGGGGAAAAGTAAAAACCTGTCCAGAGGTATTGACCAGAAGCTGCATATTGACCAAATTTCAAACCAAATGTCAACAACGTACAGGCCAATTGTCATAGCTGAAAAACGAACAATAGCCATATTTTGTGCAATTTTATCTTTACTTTTTGTTTGACCCCGGCATTTATAGAAGTTTGCCATTTACCACTAAGGCTAGGTAATAAAAAAGAACTAGAAAATAAGCTTTCAGAATGTGAAAACCTGCTGAACTCTGGTAACGCTGTTTTTAAGCTACAGCGTTTTTAAAGATATTGAAGCAAAGTTTTGACACATTTTTGTTTAGTAGTGTCTCAGAGCCAAAGGCTGTAATCACAAAAACTGGCAAAAACGTCTGGAGATATTGGTTGATATTACTTTTACCACGATGTCCTAAACTTTTGTAATTTTGCATCTGTTCATTGACCACCCTGTACACCATGAACATTTGATTATTTTCAAAATCATTTTGCGCCATGTCATCTAGACGAAATGGGCTTTAGCAAACCGAAATCTGCAGCTAAAAATATTTTTATTTCAAAAGTTACTACAAGTTAAATATGGGTGCTAAAAATTGCTTGTCCTGATTTTTTGGCGAGCACTTTATATTTTACACTATCTGAAAGTTTATTTCGTGAATGTGCTGGGCTTGCAGAGTTTTAGGAAAATAACGATATTTTTATACGTAAATTTTCGATCAAAACAAAGGTACTTTTTTAATAATAAGTCAGAATACATAAACACAAAAAGCTGTAGAACTTTTTATTGCCTACAGCTTTGCCCTCTAACCTAAGTAAAAATGTTTTGTAACTATAGGTATGCTCTTGCTGTTATAGACAAATTAATTTTATTTAAATATAAAGAAAACTCATTTTAAATAATAGCTATTTATTATAATTTTAAAGTCAAACAATAAATAAAGGCAATTAATTAAAATTTAATTTTCTTAATGGCTACACACTATTTTGACAGGGAATTATATTCTCTAAAAAATTACATGTTTTACAACTATTTGAAAACTGTAAAAATATAATTTATTAGCCCCACACTAAATAATAAATTATACATTTTAATAAATATAAAATAATAATTATTAGATTGTGGTTTCAAAAAACGATTTAGAGTAGATTCAGTCTATACTTTTATAACTTCAAATCGTATTTTGAAAGCATAGTATTATATTGGTAAAAATAATTTTAACCAGTTGGTTACCGTATTTCTTTAAATATAACCCATTAGGTTAACCTTTGGTTACTTCAAACTACCCAGACAGGGACTAGTCTACTTGAAAAATTATTATTGCGAAGTCAAAAAATTGTTTAAGTAATTAAAAACATTATTTATTTATTTACTAATTACTTTACATTAGGATGTATTGTCAAACTGATTTTTATTGTAAAATATTTAGTACTATCGAATAGACTAGTCTCATTAATTAAAGATGTAAAATATCAAATAGGATAAAGGTACTAAAGATATATTAAAAATGAAAGTAATGTTTAGAAAATCTAAGTATAATGCAAAACAACATGGTTTAAGTGCTTTTAATTAATAATTCCTTATATTATATTTAAATAAATGTGTCTGTATAACATAACAAATGATTACCCACTTTTTTCTAACCTAAGCTCATATAACCTTCTTTAAACACTTGCATTTAGTTTTTTCAAGTAGTCGGCAGTTTATATTAAGAAAAAGTCTTACGCATACTTGTAATAGGTATTTTATCACATATCACCCGCACATAAAAGTTCCGATCTCACATTATATACAACTT
Source organism: Listronotus bonariensis (assembly GCA_014170235.1). Taxonomy (NCBI): domain Eukaryota; kingdom Metazoa; phylum Arthropoda; class Insecta; order Coleoptera; family Curculionidae; genus Listronotus; species Listronotus bonariensis. The sequence continues at coordinate 33,292 of JACEGR010007137.1, read as the reverse complement.
ACTCCTTTTAAAATTTGTCTTTTAAACATTTTTTATTTCTTAAATTTCTTTTTTCCTTAGATTTTACGCATCGCCCCTTATAACATATTTCAGTCTCATGAGAAACCTCAGTCGAAGTTGAAGTTTTTACAGCTCTCATTTCCCATGGTTCCACTTCATATGGTTTTGTTAAATGTTTTACCTCAGATGTTGTGGTTAAAATTTTTTCAGTAGTTTCCACTGTATCTTTACTGTTTTTTTCATTTTTATTACCGTCTTCTGGATCTTCGAGTATTTTTTGAGTAGATGAAGTTGTAAATGAGGTACTTACTTCTTCAGTTATTTCGTCAGGAAAAACGGGTGTAACTATAGTAGTAGTAGGAACATCATTGTCTGATTCTTCATTTAACACTGTGTCATTTTTACTTACCTCTGGTTTATTAAAAATCCCAAACATTTCATAGATTGTATCAAAAATGTTTTCTTGAGTTTTAAATGTCGACGGTGTTGTAGTCAGTATTTCATCCGAATTAGTTTCGGTGGTTTGCTCAGTGTTTATTGCGTCATTTTTAGTTACTTCAGTCACTATTTCTTGGACCTTGCTTTGATCTGCAATATCCTGATTTTCTACATATTTATTTTCTACATTTTTGTTATCAAAATACTGATTGTTATAATAATTAGCTCCAAAATAGCTTGTCTCATCTTTACCATTTTTTGAGCTTAAACCTTCATTCTCATATATTTTTTTGTCAGTGTTTAATTTTTCCTCAATTAAGTCACTTTTTATATATGGATCAACTTTTTCAATAGATTCAAAAAGATTTAAAACACTTTTATAATTTTGAGATTCAGAAACTTCTAATGGATCAAGAGGCCGTTGTCTAACCAGTTTCCAGGCACCTTTCCTCCTAGTTTTCTTTTTAAGAGTTGATTCTTCAGCTGGTTCTAATGTTGTTAAACTTTGTTCCGTTGGTGCAGTTTTAATTTTTTCTATATTTAACATTATATTGGTAACTTCAGCATCTGCGAATTGTGTAAAAAGTTCATCACTATTTTGTGTTGTTTGAACAAATGGTAAGGTTTGTGGTTCTTCGGTACTAAAAGTTAATTCAGTGTCTCTAGGTGTTGTGATTTCTTCAGGTTTTCTAGAAACTGATTTGTCTTCTACAGGTAGTCCATTGGGATCTGACCATCCATCAGGTTTAGGTACAAATTTCGGCCTATAAATTGACGAGTAGGGAGACTGGTCATCAGATTCTTGGTCTAGAGGATCCAGTGTTATTTGAAATGCTGCAGTGGTAGGTTTTGGAGATGACGCATCCAGTTTTTGTAAAAAGTTTATGGGATAATTTTGATTGGCAACATCTTCATCTTCGCTTTCCCGTTTTTGGTTTTCCGGTGCTCTGTAATGTGATGAACCCCTTGCCCTTCCTCTAGTGGTAGTACCTGACCTTCTAGTTACTTCTTCAGTATTTTTTGAATTCTTTACATCATTGTTCGACTGTCTGTATATGGTTGTAGGTTTACGAGTTGGTGCTCTGGTTCTAGATTTGATTCTTGGTCTGAGTGTTTCCGCATTTTCTACTTCTTCACTTGATTGGTACGTGTTCTTACGTGCATTGTATTTGGGCCTTATTTCTCCTACAAATTTTATAGCTGTCTCTTCATTTCTTGAGCTACTCTGGACTGGGCTTTGTGCCTGGATATTTCTTTGACTTTGTGCTGGTTGTCTTATAAATCCATAAAATTCTTGTTCTTCTTCAGTAGTTGTTCTAAGGGGAGAACTAGTAGAAATTCTTGTCACCGGCCTAGTTGTCGTTTTTGGGCTGGTTGCAAACCTTGATCGACCTCTTGTTCGACCTCTTGCTTTTGTAGTAGGTTCTCTTGTGGATGTTACAGGTGTGTTATTATTTATTATCCCGCCAGATTTAATATTAGCATTATTATATCTAACATAGTGTTCCCCTTCAGTTGGTTTTGTTATAACGTCACGATTTTGTTGATTTTCTTCTGGTAACACATGAGAAACTTGAATATTTACTACAGGAGTGGGTCGCAAATTGGTATTTTCATATTCCAAAGACAACTGTTGCCTTTCAGTGGTACTTTGCGTTGGCACATTATAAATTTGTTGGTATTCCCTTTCTCTAGTTTCTTTATTATGATTAGGATTAATGGTAATTATCTGTTGTTCATCTATGGCATGCTCAAATTGCATATATGATTGTGGAGGCTCACGATTATTAAGTGCCTCAAACCCACCCTGCAAAGTGGGTTCTTTAAATGCACCAACATCATTTTCAGTGGTTGATATTCTGTCTGATATTGCGTTTTGCACTGGGCGGCCTCTGGTTCTAAAATTTTGTTTGGTATTTGTTCCACTCCGTTCAGTATCTTCTCTAGAACTATACTCTGTGATAGGTGGAATAATCTCAGTAGATGTTCTTAAAATAGGCCGTCTTCTTTCAATATCTTCCCTTGAACTATACTCTGCACTCGATGTGGTACTTTCAGTAGATGTTCTTGAAATTGGTCTTCTTCTTCCAGCAGTTCTTCTTGGAGCGGAAGTAGCAGATGTAGTTGCTGGTCTAGCCCTACTTCGTCCTCTTGTTCTAGTGGCTTTAGTAGTGGTGGTAGTTTCCGCTTCGGTACTTGAAGGAATATCTAAAATAGTTTCAGTTGATGAAATTATTTCCTTAGTGCTAGATGTAGAAGGTAACTGTGGTTTTGTTGAAGGAGCCAATAGGTTTGGTACTAACAACGATCTAACTGCTTGATCTTGCAGGCTTAGGTAAGTTTGATCAAAGTTTGGTTGATATAGGTTTTCAAGAAATCCAGAGGGGTCGCTAACAGATTGTTGTTTTGGCTTTTGCTTCTCAGATTCATGATCAGGTAATCCAGTTAGAGGGTGTTGATAATTTTCAGATTGAAATACTTGTGTAAGTACTGGCTCGTTATCATTATTGTTGTCATATTGTTGGTATGTTGGTCTTTCCTGGGGTCTAAGTTGTTGGTTAGGTTCTCTATTCTCATAACTAATGACATCGGGACTAAATCTATGAGTCGGTTTGGCCTCCTGCGTTAATGGCCTTGCATTATTGTCCGACTGAACGTTTTCATAAAACAGTTTAGTTGGTTCCTGAGTATTTTTGAGCTATCAAAGTCAAAAGCAGTGGTATCATAAGTTTGTGGTTGTCCTAGATTATAAACAGAAGCAGGAATATTTTCGACCCCCGTATTTCCTTGGTAATTCTGACTGGGTTGATGAACTTCTTTGACATCTAATGAACTCACAGGTTGCGTTCTTAAAGATTCCAATTTATCATCATTTTGTGGACGCCTACTATCGAATGTCGTTACAGATTTAGTATTTTGATATTCTTCATTATTTTCTGTTTGTGGGTAACTGGTATCAAAACCTGCTTGTATATTTTTAAAACTTTCATCTAATCGCGTTTGTGAACGACTGCTTTCAAAATCAGATTTAGGTCGACTGTTCTCAAAATTTGGTTCGGGTAAATATGCATTGCTGTTGACTGGTGTGCTAGTTATCCTGGGAGCTTCAGTTTCAGCCTCGGCTGAAAACCTTCCATACTTTTCAGTGGACGAACTTCTAGAAGGTTCTCTAGCAGCAAACTCTTCTAAAATAGTATATCTGTTATTTTCTGTTGGTATTGGAGTCGTAGTAGTTGTGGTTGTTCTGGTTCGGGACGAGCTTCCTCTTCCCCTTCCCCTCACTCTACCTCTTGTTGCGGTTCTTTCTGTAGTAGGCTCCTGTTCATATGTTTGTCTGCCTCGTGATACAGGTGCTCGTGAGCTTGATACAGAGTGATTATCTTCATAATTACTTTGGGTTTGAGGTCTTCTTGTAGTTGAATGTTTAACTTTTTTATTAGGTTGATCAAACTGATTATTAATCTGATGTAATTCAAACTCATTTATTGCTAGTTCAAGGGGATTAAGATTTGGAAGTTCGGTATTTTCATAAAACTCTTTTTTGGGTTGTGCTGTGCTTGAGGGTTGCCTAGTGTTTTCTTGCAAAGCAGAATATCTATCCTCATTCTGTAACTGTGGCCTGTAGATATCTAACGTTGGAATGGTTTCTCTATAAGTTTGTTGGGGGTTTGGTTTTGTATAATATATATCTGGTTGGCGATGTTCAAATTGGTTTTCAAAAATATTTTTACAGGCGAAATGGGTGGAGATTCAGTTACATCAGTGGCAGGAGTACTTGGGTACCTAGTTCTACCTGGTTGTGAGGATTCATGATTGTCTAAATAGTTTTGTATTGGTCTAGAAGGTGTTGGTAAGTCAAGAGGACTATAACTCCAAAGAACTTAATCCAAAGGGATTAAGTTGATTTTGATGCAATAGTATGGGCTCCGGTGTAGTAGTAGACGTAACTGGAACAGATACTACTACGGATCCAACATGGGGTGAGGGAAGAGATATTTTAGAATAACCTGGGGGGCTCTATAGCTAACTGGTGCAACAAAGAAAGGAAGCTGGTCAATTTTCCGTTCAATTCTGTTTCCATTAATATTGTTTAAATATGGTAGTGGAAACTTAGTATACCCTTCGGGTGAATCTAAGTTGGATGGCCCAACAAATATTTTCGGAGAATTGGGTGTTACAGTGTCCTGTACAGAGATAGTTTTAGCGTCCCTAAGAATATTCAAAACATCCGAAATTTCAGCTTTTTCCTGTGACTCCAAAAACTGCAAGCGGTGGTTGGTGAGGCTTTCGGCTTGGTTTGGGTGTTGTTAAAATAGGATCCTGTTTAAGTGGATTAATGTCATCTCGTAGTTCTTGCTGTAGTTTATGAGCTTGCAAAGCTCTTTGAATAAAGTCTTGTTGAATATTATCTAGTCTATGTTGTTTAGTTTCCGAAGTTTCTTGTAATGAAACAAGTTTTTCCTGTTTTGGAGTATCTATTTGTTGATACTGAAGATCTGGCCGTTGTTGTAAATAGGGAGGATTATAGACCAGTTTTTCTTGTCTTGGCTGATTTAAATTCTTAAAACTGGAGCCTTGATTTGCCTGTTGTGGTGTATTAAATGTATTTTGATTCGAAACATCAGTTTGTTGATATACATTACCAGAACCTTGAGTATTGGGCCTATTGGGTTTTAGGTTTTCTATTGGAACGTATACTAGTTGTACCTTTTCTTGTTCTATTGTCGGTTTTGAAACAACAGCAGGTTTATTACTTACAGGAAGAACGGGGTTTGGTATACTTAATGGTATAGTTTGTTGAACATTTTGACTATTATTACTAATTGCTTGGTAAAATTCATTATTAAGTATTGCTGGATTTAGCGACTGGTAAAAACTGGAGTTAAAAGGTAACTGGTATTGTTCGTAGAGATTTGGTGCATTGGGTGCTGGAACTTGGGGATTAACACTTGGTACAGCAACATAAGTAGTTGTTATTGGCCTTTGATCAGGCACTTGTTGAAGTGGTGAGTAAAAGTTTTGTTGAACTTGCTGTGTTGCTGGATTTGAAACTCTGACAGGATTGGGCTGTTCGAAGGTATATGGAGACAAGTTTTGACCATTATAATAATTAATTTGTGGTTGTTGCTTTGAAGGTGGAGGGGGAGGGGTTTCAAATTTATAATTTGATGGATGCTTTATTTTGTTGGGTCTCGAATGTTCAATTCCTTTCTTGACTGGTGATTCTCTTAGAAATTGTTGAACTTGATTGGGCCTTCGATGTCTATATTCATATTCTTCATCAGGAAAGAACTTCTGGGCCGGTGCATCTAAGCTTAGTACTCGGGCACTGGCTGCTTTTTGTTTACCTGTTTCAGAACTACTTGCTTCCAGTGATGATGGTGTGACAGGTATCCATTCATTAGTATCGTATTCTCGACCACTTTGCAATTTTACTTCGACTACCAGTAAAAGTAGGCATGTGATGAGAAGAATCCATTTTTCTCTCGTGTAATCTAAAAAAATAGGTTTAGTTAAAAAATTGCAGGAAAAAAAACCAGAGAGTCATTAGTCATTTTTATTTGTCACATGGTATCTGTCGATGGCTATATTTCCGAAACTATCAAAGATAGATTTACCAGAGGTAAGGTATACAGGGTGTTACACAATTTTACTGAGAAAATGTAAGGGCAGATTCTACTGAGAAAAAATGAAAAAAAAAATTATATAAACATGTGTCCGGGTAAAACATTTTAAAAAAATCAGTTGTATGGAATACCCGAAATATCTCTTATTCCAATTTAAGTAAAGATAGTACTTTTATTCGTAGATTAATTTATATTTAAATAAAAAAATACTTAATCCAGTGGCGACTCGAGCAGTAGCTCGATGAATATTTTTGACAAAAAAATTACGCCACTGACTTTGATGCAAGTTTTGTATTTTATTTAAATTAGGAAAGTAAAACTTATGTTTTTAAGCTCAAAAACTTGTTTTGTGTCTTGCTTAGTTTTCGATTATAAAAAACTGACCCAACCAATACATTAGAAAAATTTAAATTAAAAACTATTAATTTAAGAATATGTGTGTTAAATTGGATGGGTAATATAATAAATTGGATTTAATATATAATAACATATCAAACCATATTAAAAATAATTTTTAAGAGAACATTTTCCTTATGTTACTTGTGTGGTCCAGGATAATGCAAGCAAGAAATATGAGGTTTTATTTTTTTACAATATTAAACATTAAGGCTTTCAGCCTTCGTGGATTGTCCAAAGAAAAAAACAAGATGGAATAAAAATTAAGAGCAAAAACTGTATTTTTACTGCTTAATTAAATAAAATATAAAGCTCGCACCAGAGGGCGCCCGTATTTTTTGCCACACAACTCTTCATAAAAACAAAACATACATACGAAGACTGTAAAAAAATACTTTACTATCAAGTTGTAAAAAACACGATTAATATAATTGTTAGTAGCAGTCTTTAAAAAGAGCGCAAAAATTCTACTTAGTCTCTAATTTAAACAATTTTTGTACCATTTTATATTCTCTGTAGACATTCAGAACAATAACAGAATACTGCAAATCAGAACCTATTATTCTTCTTAAAAAAATGTGTTTACTTTACTTTATTTATTTGAAATTGTTAGGGTAAAAACTTAAAAAAAATACATATCGATGGGTTTTTGACAAATCATCGTAAGCTTATATCAATTACGAAAACCATTTTTTCTTTTATTGAGTTATTTTAAAACAAAGTAGGAATTTTAGGTAAGGGTAGGTAAAATTGACGAATGTCGCTTACGATGTTTTGTTAAAAACCCATCAATATTTTATAATTCTACTATAATAAGACAATGCTGATATTAATAAAGAATTAAACTTTTGTAATTTCCAAAATTCTTTATTTTATGACGTCGATAATAAATTAAAAATTAGTTCGCATAGCTCTTAAATGTGGATTGTTGTCTTAATTTGTATCCATAAGTAGTGGACTTACTAACCTTATTTTAAGAGTATACCTAACAACTTTTCCTTTCACTATTTTGTGTGCAGATTTAAAATGTTTTTTATTAGTGTTTAATACTTGGACAATTCTTTGCAATTGAAAAATATAGTTCATATAATAAACGAAAAATTACATCTTAATTACATATACAGGGTGTCCAATAACTTAACTGACAAACCTTAAGTGGTGATTTTATAATGAAAAAATAGGAAAAAGAAACAAAGCAGAAATGTCCGGCGGCGTAATAATTTGACAATTAAAATAAATTTCTAATGTTGATACATTTTTAATTTAAAAATCATTTTAAAAAATTACAAAAAATTAAGAAGGAGGGTTGTGACAGGAGAGTTGTGACACACGTATTTTGCTAAACCAGTGACCGTTTCAGACCGCCCATTAGATTTAGTACCCGCCGACGGGCCCACAAGGAGCAGCTGTGATACTGTGACGCTGTCATCTAAAAAATAGACCAAAACTAATTTTTGATCATAACTTTTAATTTTTTTTGATATGTACATGGAAGATTGAGTATAACATTTTTTCTAATTTGCATCGCTTCTTTAAGATTTAGAACAACATATATACCTATTGTGCTCCTTCTTACTGCTTCGAGCTGATGGGTTTGAGGTTCTACATTATTATTCTGACACACTCACGATTTTGCGTACCCAGGAGAGTTGTAACAGTTCGTCACAACTCACCATTTTATTTAATAATAAAGTGTTATGTATTATTTTGCATGAATACGAATGCCGCACGCTTTTTAATTTTATCAGAATGACTACTACATATTGTTCGTAAAACAACGAGAGGTATGCGACAAGTATCGAAATTCTGATGACCAGCCTGGAAGAGCTGGACGAACAGATGTCAAAGCCTTAGATGGATGCTGCACATCTTTGTATAATAATTATATATCTTTACAAAGATACATTAAAAAGAAAAAGTCACATCAACAACAATTGACTGATTTATATTCATGGGTAGACTATACTCAACCCAACGGTTTTTACAAAGGACGAAGAAAAAGATATTGACTTGCGCCGCGTCAAATTATGGGCTGGCTACAAAAGAGACAAGAAGTTTAGCGCATCTATTAGCAAAAAATACAATAAGAAAATTCCCGAATTATGGGAAAAACAAAATGGCTGGAGAAGTGTAGCTAAAGGTATTTATAAAGCGACATCTAAATTTACACCTTATAGGTTATTTTAAGCTACAAGAATTGTTCGCATCACGAGCTCTAATAGAACAAATGTCGCTGCCTTTTTTAATAATTATGTTGCTTAATTGGCCAAAGATTATGATTAAAACTGTTTTGTAATTATCTGTTTATTTTGAGTCTATAACAAGTACTTATAAATTTCAAATACTGAAGTGTCACAACTCAACTCGAGCGCTGTCACAACTTACCTTAGTACTAGGAGAATTGTGACACGGGAAGTCGCTTTGGTTTTTGTGCATTTTCTCGGGATACTTCTGAGTTTTGTTTATTTTGTTTTTGCTTCTAATAGGGAATAGAACAAGCTTTGTATAGATGTAAAGTTCACAGATGTAGGTCAATTTTTAACCGAGATATGTGAGTAAAAACAAAAAGTGTCACAACTCTCCTCTGTCTCCCCTAATTATGGCTTTAAATAAATAAATATACCAACTTCGGTGAAAAGTTTTATTACTATTCCGAAAACTTACCGTTAGTATTTATTATCTACTTTATCAAGAGCGACCTTAAAATATACAGGGTGGCGCATGAATAATTGTGCCCTTCTTTAAAATTCTAAAGTTTTAATATGCTTTGTCGACCCGGAAGGGACGAAAAACCTTAATCCTAAATACATTATAAAGTACGACGCAATAATAATGAAAAGTAAATTGAAAATGAAGTAAGTATCAATAAATAAACTTGTTCTAAATAATATAAAATTATACATTTTTTAAATTACTTGACAATTTTGTAAACTTAAATTAATTGCAAAACAAGTTGATAGTTTTACTTTTTACTTTTATTAAACACATGTCAAATTATACCAGTGGTTAAAAATTACGTTTTAGTTATGTATTATTTTTAATGATAATAATATGTGTAACATCTATTTTACTGTTACGCATTTTAAAATTTAGTAATGCAGCTATAATAACTACTGTTAGTAAAGAGAAAACTTTGTTTTGTCACAATTTTGTTTTTGCGTATGTTTTAATAAAAGACAGGATAAAAATAATAATTATTTGAAAATATGCTCTTTATTGGTTAGGCAGGTTTATTTATTGAATTGTCTTTTCGTCGAGTACAGGCCAAAAAGGAAGGAAGAATGGGACCGCTTCGGTCCTGGTCCCGGGGTATACGAGCTGACCCTGTTCAGCTCTATTGACCCCTATAAACTGGCCGATCGCCTGAAACAAAATAAAGAAACCCTCCCAAAAACCACAAAAATATAATTAAAAACGACGTTTCGGTGGTAAGTCTCTCACCGTTGTCAAGTTATAATTTTAGGCTTCTTAGTATAGCAAAATCTGAAAAAGTTTGACATGTGTATCATGAGTGATATCATTTTTAATTTAAATATAGTTACTTTTTAATTTTTATTTTTTAACTGAATTTAAACTTGACAACGGTGGCAGACTTGCCACCGAAACGTCGTTTTTTAATTAAAGTTTTTCGGTTTTTGGGGGCTTCTTTATTTTGTTTCAAGCGACCGGCCAGTTCTTAGGGGTTAATAGGGCTAAACAGGGTCAGTTCGTATACCCTGGGACCAGAACCAGGACCGAAGAGGCCCCATTCTTCCTAGCTTTTAGGCGTGTACCCAACGAAAAGACCATCCAAATAATAATAAAAATTGATATTTCAATTTCATAAAATAAACCTATAAAATAAAAAGCTCGCCAAATACCCAAAAACGTTAATCAGAGCGAATGACGTCACGAGTACATAAAGTGTGTTGAATATCACAAATTCAAGATTATTATTTGACGTGCCTTTCGAACATACACATCTAGAGGTAGCGTTCCCGCTTTGCCATGCTAACATCTTTTGTGAGAGAGTTTGTTGGTGACGTCACTTCTTTATTTCAAAATGTACGTTTTAGCGGGTATTTAAACCTTTAAATTAAGTATATTTGTATTTTTTCTACCAAACCATTATATTTTGCAAATATATATTTCTTTTGAAAATAACACATGCTTTTGAACAACATAGAACAGTTTTTTAAAAACTGTCATTACGCCTATTGAAAATCACGTTTTTGATTCACTTTCCACATTAGGAGTTTCGTCTAAACGATTTTAAAAATTACAAGAAGCTGTCACCAACTTGTTTATTTGAAACATATGTATTTTATTGAAAAATTTTAAAATTTATCCTTTTTTATTGAATAACGAGGATGCGATATTTAAAAAATAATAATTCCGGCGCTTGTTGATTAACATGATTTTTAAAAAGATATTTTAAAAATATTTATTTGTTTTTATCGTTTCTCCAGTGAAAACCACAATTAATTTTTCATATTTTCAAATCAAATAACCTAATGATTTGGTTAAATAATTTTTTTATACCATATTTTAAACGGCAAAGTTATTTCTTTAAATAGTTTAAATTACTTATACAGCTATCCTAAAGCTGCGCCTAGACAAGCAACATTTTGCCAAACATCCGTCCAAACTAACCAACCTGTTCGCCCGCTCCTTTGACGCCGAAAAACCGATAAGCTCTGAATCACCGGCGAATCATTCGCCAAGCCCTTGAAACAACGTGAATTCCGTCCGCGCTATGTGGCGGGGTATGCGACGTGGAGCGGCACGTCAAATTGTTGCAAGTCTGGACGTGGCTTAACAGTGGAGTAGCAAACGTAGTAAGCAAACTCCCTAGGGCAAAAAAATGGGGCCCTAAGCACAGTATTTAAAATCGATTGTACTCACTTTGACGTACTTCATAAAAAGTTCTAATTGTTTAGTTTGCTGCCCAACAAAACAAAAATGACATTTGCATACCAACGCATTCTAAGTCCAAAATTTATTTTTCCCACGACCACATATGAAAATGACATAAAACGCACTCCTTGATTCTTTAGAAAACGAATAATATCACACTCGTGTTGAAATCTACTTTTCAACACTAGTGTTGAAAAGTACATGTTACAGCTAGATGCTTAATTTTCTTTTAAAAATATTTACAGTATATTTTAAACAAACTAAAGGTTTTGACTTACCAGTGCTAACACATAATATCTTTTTTTTTTATTATATTTATTTTAATTTTATGTTTAAGGGTTTATCGGTTTATGCATAGACATTATTTTATAGCAAATGCTTTAAATAATAATAGGCAACCCATTTAACAATGCAAGTGTCTAAAGCTTCGAATGGAAAAGTAGGAATCTCAATTTGTAAAATTTTAAAATCGAGACATGGCCGTGCTACGGTGCAGACCTCGGTGTGGTTACGTGTGGCCAAAACTTAAAACTGTGTTTCCTTATTTGCGAAGGTTTATGTTACGATTGGGTGTAATTTAAAGCATGGTATAATTACCCCTTATTACTGCAGTTTAATTAAATACAAAACTTTTGAACCGCATTCCCCTACATTTCATCAGGAAACCGCACGGCCATGGCACCGTCCAGTGATATTCTAATAGAATATAATAAATTAGAATATCACTGGACGGTGGCCATGGGTTCGTTGGGGTTATGTGTGGTCCGCCCTTAAAGCTGCATTTATGTAAATTGATATTAAATAATATAAGGAATAGTAGCTACGTCATGTATACTAAAGATCGCACAATTTACGATTTATACCAACATTATTTTTTACCTTTAGATTTGCTGTTTTCGATGATTTTCGATCACTTTTAAAAACAATTTGACTTAAAGCGTAGGTAATATTGTTAAATGTTAAACTAAGATACAAAAAGATCAGTGGGCATATATTTCTTTATATATTTTAATGCATCTTTTCACTTTTTTGGGGCCTCGTGTATATAATTTTCTTCCTTTAGAAATTATACTTATATTCGCTTTATAAAAAAAGGTTAATACATTTCATTCTAAGTTTATCTAGGGAAGGTATTAGGCGATTAATTGATTTAAAAATAACTAAATTAGATTAAGAATGCTTTTGTGAGATATTAGTATAGGTATAGTTGAAATTTGTACTGTAGTGTTATATTATGTTGTATTTATATGTATAAAATATTGTTATGTATCTAAATGGAGCTATTCCGTAAATAAATAGATAAATAAATAAATAAATAAATCGATAAAACTTTAAAATTGTGTAGTGTGCTAATGCGGTTCCACCGAATGTTGAACTATATATTGTGTGCCCCCTGCGAACAAGGTTTCCCTTTGCAGGGCTTACTATTTATTTATGTCCATTAATTCTTTTAAACCCAATTTATATAATTGTTTAAATTTATTGTCATTAATACACATTTTTGTTACTTATTATTATTATTATTATTATTATCTATTTATGCGAGTAAATCATGTCTATCTCTCGTGCAAATTAAACTTTCCTTTGACGCGGATACCGGCTTTCGTCTGCATTTGAAATGCTTCTGTGCCTAAGAAGAACACTTTTCTTTTTCTATGATATGTATAACAACTTTTATTAATTAATCGATAATTAACTGTTCTCAATGGTCTATAATTATGATTATAGATGTGGCACGAACATATTGCAAACTAGTAAATATTTATTTTTTTTAAACTACAGTTAAAATTTATAACTAAGTTTAAAATTTATTTCAGAAAAATAGAAAGTTTACACCTAGATTTATTTTTAGAAAGTTACTTTTAAAATTCATACTCGGTTTTTCTGATGATGATATATTATACAGGGTGTTTCATTTAAAAAATGATAATTTTTATTTTACACTGTATATTTTAAGAGATAATAGAATTCTTATACCAAATAGGAATATTACAGAATAAACCCAACAAAATAGTGCTTTTATTTATTTTATACGTTAAAAAATTAAATAATTGGGGGATGTAAAGTTATTATAATATTAATGAAATTTAAAATAATTATGGACATATTTCCAAAACTATTAAAAATAAATATTGTAAATATGATAGTTTTTACGATCTTTTAGTAAAAATATACACCTAATATACAAAGTGTTTTCTTAAAAAATATACAATTTGTAATACCCTGTATATTTTAAGATATAAAGAAAATTTAATAACTGATATAAAAACTACAGAGTTAACCTGATAAACCCATGTTTTTATATATTTTGTACGATCGAAAATAAAAAAGTTAAGGGGGTGCAAATTTATAACTAGACACCCGTTAAATCTTTGAAACTGGGAATGGGATTTGGCAAATTTGGATTTTTTAGAAATAAACTCATATAAAATGCAAAAATAGTATTTAAATACCATTTACAAATGCCTGCAACAAGAAAAGAAGAAATACCTTTTTAGATTACGAGGATAAAAAAACTTGTAGTAATTTTAAGGATCAAAGCACACTAGGCGCTTAAGTATCGGTATGCGTCGGCTAGTTCAGTATAAATGCTACCAGGGTCTTGTGTGTATCTTAAACTCTAGCAAGTAAAGATTTGAAATAGAACGTCTGAATTAAAATCATTCCTGAAACGCGTCAGTCTTACTCTGTCGCTGCTTAAGACCATCTCTATTCCACGCATAGGCAAACATTGCCCATGATAATTTTAGGCGCGTTTTCCCGTTTGGGGAATTCTTGTTTCGGCACCTAATAAAATTTTACCTAAGCTAACCCTTAGGTCCCCTGGACAAAATGCATAAACATTTCTTTTTGTTTGGTACCCTAAAAGTGTGCATATGTATAATTTAATAATTTAGACAGACATATTTATTCTAAATTTACATGAGCGCTGTAATGCGCATTAACCAAATGCGAATTTGAATAAAACCCATGTGTAAAGACTTCTAAATCAATGACATTTAGTCCAAGACTAATACACATCTTTTAAATCCACTAAATTATTCTATTGTCAACTTTAGGGTACCAAACGAAAAGAGATAATTTTGGCCGGGGTATCTTAACCAGAAAAAAGGGTAAGGTCAGGTATAATTTTATTCGGTGCCGAAACGAGAATTCCCCAAACGGGAAAACCACTGGCGTAGATAATTTTATTTTCTAGGGAGGGGTAATGGACCTTCCGGAGTATATGACAACCTTAAAAAAAAGAGGTCAGATCTTTGGGTACCAACCGAAACAAATATGCTCCTAATATGTTACTCCACCCTACAAAACTTGTCGTTTTGTGTATGTTACTATTTAAAAAAACAAAAAGAACTTCAGGAAAATATCCGGGGGGACTACTCCCCCAACCCCCTTATCTACGCCAGTAAAATATACCTAATTTTAAACTGGCATGACGTGTTTATCACGCATATTGTATTGTCATATATTGCTTTCCTACAATAATTTTAGGTAGGTGATTAATCAATAATTATAAAACGTTATTTTCCAATGCATCGTGTTGACGTTTAATTCTTTTATTATACGTCAAAGTTAAGTTAAGATTTCGGTTGATCGCGTAAAATTGATACTAGTTATACATATCAATGCATAATGTGCTGATCATAACCACTGTCCTAAAAATATCTTATATATAAAATTCCCGTGTCACAATGTTCGTTTCCGTACTCCTCCGAAACGGTTTGACCGATTCTCATGAAATTTTGTGAGCATATTGAGTAGGTCTGAGAATCGGCCAACATCTATTTTTCATACCCCTTAGTGATAAGAGTTGTCCACCCTTAACATTTTTTTAAATTTTTAGGCTAGAAATTACTTAAAAATTATTTATATGGCAAAACAACGTTTGCCGGGTCAGCTAGTTTTTCTATAATATTTATCATATGAAATTCTTAAAAATGATTTTACATGTATTTTCATTTTCGGATATTAAAAATTCAAATAACGCGCGAGAATATTTTTGACTAAAACAAAAATAATAAGAAAACTAAATACATAAGTATTTTAATTTTACGCATTAAATTTTTAAATACCTAATTAAAAATGTAATACAGTTTTGGTGCTTTGACGTATAAAGTAATTAAAAGGGTTTTTCATGTTTCTGAACACATTTTTAACTACACTGACTACAATTAAAAAATATAAATATTAGCAATTTGAATTAATAACTAGATTTATTATTAAATTTAGTTTCGTGACTGGTATGTAGAAAATTGACCTTTAGGTATTACCTAATATGTTCTTACATTCAATTGCTTGAATTGTCTGCTGATTGACCTTGGTATTACTTTTCTGTCCAAAGTATACCACGCGCATATTTTTTAATATAAGTTACAATGTAAATTGACAAGACATATTAAGTGTTCTAATAAATAATTAAATAAATGATATACAGGGTGTCTTCCGAGGAATTGCGGCGATCGATTTATTAAAAAGTTAGCTTTGGAAATTTTTTAAAAGTTGATAACATTATATATAAGATTAGTCGAATTATTACCTACAATTTAACTATTTTCACAGTTCTAGCACATCCAATTATAATATTATGTATTTATTTTATTTTAATTGCAGATACATTGTTTATTTTTAGATTCGGCAAAAAATGTTTATCAGTTTTTATGTCCTATACCTAATTTTAACCACTTTTGACTTATTTTCATAACACATAAATGTTGTTTTCGGTGTTATTGTCTAGCTTAACCGTTGTTTATGGCATTGCTAAAATTGATAAATACTAAATTGTCAATATTTCGAAAATTTAAAATTTTGGAAGAGACAAATTTTACAGGGTTGACAAAATTTAAAGATTTAATAGGAAACTCATGTTTCTATATGTTTTACACAAAAATTGGCCCCCGATTGCGAGGCTTAACTTACTAGTAAAGCTACAACTTACTGGTAACACCGCTTACTCGCTACCAGCGTTTCTTAATTTCTTGCGTTTTCTTTAATCCTTCCTAACTTTTCTTTTAAAGATCCTTTAATTCTGTAAAAATATATTATAAGTATTATCTTACCATTGTTGTTATGTTTAAGTTAAAAAAATATATTTATATTACCTTTACTTGTTTTGCAACTTATAATGGAATAATATTTTAGAGCTATTTTTAATGAATGTCTTTGATCACGTTGTTTACTCTTACTAAGAGTAAGTTAATAATATCTGTAAAAAATATTTTAAACTTTTACTTAGGTTTTAAATAAATAAATAAATAAATAATAATTATTATAAATTATACAATTATATGGGATATTACGTAATTAAATGGTATAACCTATAATCCATTTTTATCTCTTTCTTTCCTTTATTAGCATAGTTTCGCAAACGCCTTTATTTCGTTATACAGGATATTGATTAAATTAAAATTATAAGAAAAGTTTTTTCAATATTTTTAATCCATTTGATTCTCTGTTTTAAATTATATTGGTTGCCAAATAGGAAAAAAGCCTATTTTTATAAAAATAACAAATAACGATGTGACTCTAATTTTTGAGCTCTTGATCATACGATTTTTGACAAAAAAATTACCAGGCGAATGACTTACTAGAAATTAAAATAAAAAGCAACTTGCAGTACATTAACAGTAATTTTTATTTAGGAAAAAAACTTATGGTTTATTTATAACGAATTAATAATTTTTTAACGACCTGATTCGTTAGTAGAGTCATTTTGTAAATGTGTAAGTACAAGTTTTATTAAATTATCTTTAAAAAATCAAAAAATAAACAAATATCAAATACATAAATTCAACACTTTTATCTCATAAGTAAGTCGTTTCGAAGCACATGGTAAAAATCATTTATTTTTACTCTAAAAATTAAATTCAATTTGTATTCCCAAATTAAATTACTAACAGTTTAATTTTTTTTACTACTTTTGAAGTATTTTTTTAAATTTTAAGAATGGTGACTTAGCATTAATTTTTCATTTTCTTATTCTATTGAGTTTATTTAATGCCTCACTATAACTAACCAGAACTAACCAACGATTTTATAATTTGTTTTGTTTTTAATATATACTTGTTATTTTATTAAGTTTATTTATTTCAGAATAAGCTATATTTTACTAATAAAGCCCTTAAATAAGATACCTATATTAAAATAACAAAAAATAAACAATTGATTTTACATGCAGATGTCAGACAGATTTAATCTTAAGTCCTTAAGATAAATAGTAAATATTTTAGAAGTAAAAACCCTTTATTTAACAGTTTTGGTAATCTGCTGATTAATTTTTGTTTTAATTTAAACTAATGCTAGCTTATTATTTAAAGTACTTCTTTTCTTTAAGGGTTTCTAAAGTAATTAAATTTAAAATAAATATTTTTAAGTTTTAGTTCCGTAAGATAAGCCCATTTCAGGCTATAGACAAGAACAAGTTAGTTTTCTCTTAATTTTCTCCTCTTATTTTACACTTTGCTATGCTCTGATTTACACAATTCTCGGTTGGTATAAATAAATGTTGTTACTTGGTATATTATTTCATTACTAACAATCATTTGAAAGTTAAAACTTGATGTAATTGCAAAATGTTTAATTTGTAATTAATATACGTTTAATAACGAATAGTGTCACTTTGCTCTCTGCACAAGGTTCAAAAAAGAAAAGTATACATTAACAATTATAATAACCATTTAGTTGAAGTTAAAAAATGTGAGCAAAACTAAAACAAAGAAGTTTTGTTTTAATTTTATTTTAATAATAATTTGGGTAACAAGTGCATAAAGCGATACTTTCTTTACGGATAGAAGGTTTAAGAGCACGAGCCGTCAGGCGAGTAAAGACCTTCTATGAGTACAAAAGTACAGATTATGCATGTGTTGCATACTATATATTTTTTTTCGATTGTATAAATTAATTATAATTTCAATTTCCTGAGTCATACAAATTTGTTATTATTATTTTTCGATAATTCTTAACCTTAGTCATACATGAAGTAAAAAAGTAATGGCCGAATTTATGCTAACTTGATCTTTGGTTTACAACGGCGGCGGTAGAAAAACTATTTTATTAATATTATTTAATTAAATAAAAATGGGTAAAAAACTTGCATGGTATATCAAGTTATCCTTTGTAAAGGTTGTAATAACGATTTTTTTGTATTATATGAATGTGTCTAACTTGGACTAAATTTTTCAAATCTTTACCTCTAAAGGTTTTTGGATTAAACATGGTTATTATTTGAACTGTTGAGAACCAGACCGGGCCATCCCATAAATTCAAAAAGAACTTATTTTAAAGAGCATAAAACTTATTTATTAGGACCGTAGGTACAGACTAATAATGATTATAAAATGATAGTAGCGATAGTAGCTTACTTAGTTGACTTTGGTTCTGATAAATAAGTTTAATGCTATTGAAAATACGTGTTAAAGCTTTTTTTTATTTGTGGTATGGTCCGGTCTGTTTCTCAACGTCCTATTTCTGCCTGTCTGTCGATTTAGTGTTGCATTATAACTCTTAAACAAAATAAAATAAATATTTTAAATTGGATTCATGTCATATTTAAACAAAAAATATTATTGCGGATTTTCATGTCATATTTAAACAAAAAATTATTGCGGATTTTGCTTAAAAATTAGATCGAGATTAATAATTATTATTTTTTAAAATCAATAAATGATACCGTTTCACACATATAGGGATTCAAAAAAAAAAAATAATAATAATAATAAGTAAAAAATATGTTGGAATATTTTACCAATTAGATTAGAAATAATTTTTCTATATATTTTTTTAATTGTAGGTAGGTAATTCGAAATATTAAATTAAAATACAGGGTGTTTTCTAACAACGGTACGAAACTTCAAAGTGTCATCCCTTATTATTATTTTATGAAAAAAATTCCTATAAACATGTATATATACTTATAAATTTTTGGGTACTACCCCCATTGAGGATAATACCAGAGGCACCACTTCAACTCGTTCCATTCTCCACAGTTGACCAAGCTCTCGCTGCACATCATTATATTTTATTTTTTTCATTTTCATTGTATCTTTTATTAAGGTTACTTGTATTTGGGACTGACACGTCAATAAGGTAAGTATTTTTGTTGTTTGCATATTACACTAATATCCGGTCTATTATGCATGACTGTTGCATCTGTTAGAATTGTCTTGTCTCAACAGATTTTTACAGCTTCGCTTTCGACCAGTGCAGGGGGCTTATAGTCGTAGTAGGGTTTGTTGTCGTGAGCTATTCCAAAGCTCTTCAAAATAGCCAGGTAGACAATGGTGGCGATTTTGTTATGCCTCTCTAAATATTTGGTGTTAGCCATTCTAGGGCATCCTGAAAGGATATGTTCAATGGTCTCCGAGAATTGGTCACATTTCCAGCATTTATCTACTATATTGCTTTTTTCTCTATATATTTTTTGTAGTTCCTTGTGGCGATAACCCTATCTTGGATTGCCACAACAAAACCCTCTGTTTCCGGATTTAAAGCTCCACTTTTCAGCCAGTTTAGAGAGGCTTGACTATCCACATACTCCTTCTGCAGCTCATAATAAAATCTTCCATGAAGTTCCTTGGAGGCCCACTTTTCGACCTTATCCCCATTGCTGTTTGGATTTACCGGTGGTTCGGGGTTTCGTGCGCCTAAATTCAGCGGAGTATATCCCTTATCAGCCCTAGACACTACTTTATGCAGATCAGTGCGCTTAGATAGAAAGTACTTCTTAAGATTGAGTATTTGCTGCAAACATGCATCTTTTACATCGACCATTCCTTTCGATATTATTATTATTATTATTATTATGTTGTTGGCAATACTATATTAACAAAATTTACCGTAATAATTTATTTTGTATTAGCAAGTAGAGTTTTAAATAAACAATTAAAAAAACAATCTCTTACGGTTAGGCACGTAATAATTGTTACTCTTAGGTATTAAATTGTGTCACGTTTTTACAAGAAACATTACAAACGTTTTTTTAGCATGGCTGCATTTTGTTTAACGGGCAAGATTTATGTTAAAACATATTTTATTGTTCACGACTATAAAAAATATGTTGTACTAAACTAACTGACTTATTTGATTGGTGCTTTAATTTAATAATCTTATTGGTTTGCTGCAATAATATTGCTTCAATATTATTGACCGTTTAAGGGATGATTAAGTCTGATTTATATAGAATAAAAACCTTGACAAAAATGTATGTTTAAATATCAGATTTTTATTGTGGCTATGCTTATAAGTTATACTGGGTAAAACAACCAGAACTTTTAAATATCTTTAAGATTGCTAAAGCAACATTTACTAAATTTAGAGGATCTAAGTTGTTCTGGACATGTAAAATTAAATAGTAATATCGGCACTGTTGCCTGATTGCCCAGTTTCGTGCTAAACGTATTTTTAAGTTTTAAATTAAATGCCCCATTTTTTTATTGCAATAAATTGGGCTGATCAACATTGTTAAGTTTTTAAATGTTTAAAATTCTGTTTCTAGTAGTTCTCGAGATATGATACACTATACTTTCAGCAAAGAGTAATTTAGCGTCAAATTATCTTTAAAACCGCTAAAGCTGTGTTTACAAAATTTGGTGTTAAGGGTTTTTTGGCATGTCTAATTATTTAGTAATATCAGCATTGTTGTCAAATTTTAATAAAATTACGATGTTGTCATATCTTGAACTGAAAAAAATGAATATTAAAAAATTGCAATCTTACTAACGTTGGCACACTCATTTTATTGCAAATAAAATAAATAGGGCATTCCATTCAAAATGCAAGAAAAATATTACATTTAGCGACAAACTGGAAAATCTGGCAAAAATGACAATATTACAGTTCAATAATTCTACTTGCCCAGAAACCTTTTAATGCCAAAATTTGTTAACACAGCTTTCACGGTTTTAGATATATTTGAGCGCATCTGAATTTTTTACCTAAAATGTAGTGTTGTCATATCTTGACAGATAGCAAAAATGAAATTTTAAAAATTTGTGAACTTATCATATTTCGCCTGCGCAACCTATTGCAATAAAAAAATGGGGCATTCCATTAAAAAAAATACGAGAAAGATACGTGTAGCACAAAACAAGTAAATCTGGCAACGATGCCGATATTAGCCTTAAATTCTTCAGACCTGATACCTTCCAGAAACCAAATTTGGTAAATATAGCTTTGGAGTTTTTAGGTTATTTTAGAGTTACAGTACTTTTAAGCAACCCAGTATGTATAATATGTACAAGAAGTTTAATAAGAAGAGGGTAAGCAGAATAAAACCGATAAATATCTAAATAAATTTTTATTTGCTTCTTGCTTCTTAAAATATTTAATGTTTAACAACAATATTATGTTTTTTGCTTATGTTACGGGTTAAAACTTTCGTCAATTTTCTGTATTCAAGCATTGTCATTGATGGTGATTTTTTATTTAATAAAAAGTATTTTTTATTAAAAACAAAAATGCGTGAACTAAATATAAAGCAAGTTGATACAGTGCATGAATAAAGACATAACCACCCTCTTAACTTTTAAATTGTTTCCGTATATTTTCGTAAAAAATTAAGGACTTTGATAAGACAACATAAACCAAATTGCAAGAAATGATAGATATAAATGTCAAACTAAAAGTTGCATACCGTACCTGACTTTGGACACGCACTAAATGTATTTTTTATTAAAAAACAAAGTTTTTTTAGTCACCACATGCATCATCGTTATTTATAGATACCCTGTATAACTGAAATAGACAATATATTTTATAGCGACATATATGTAACTAAATAAGTGAAAGGGAAATTTAAATAAACAGACATAAAATTGAAATTTATGCATATTAATAATAATAGGTTTCTATTAATGGAATAAAACAATAACTTACTATTTTTATAGTAATAAAATACATAGTTCGTTCTAATGCTTAAATTTTAAAGAAAACTTTCTAATCATTTTTGTGGGTTATAAAACTAGGGTTTTTGGTCTTCGACTACTACATTGATGTATAAATAAAACATATTGAACTGATTAGAATGTCTTAAACATACAAAATAAATATCTAAAGATAGATGTTTAGGAAGTCAATTTGCAATATTTTGTTGTTAAAGAGTAAGCCTTATACAGTTGACTGCAAAAATTCTACTGTGGGATATTCAAATCAATTGAAATTATAAAAAGACAATAATAAGCAATCGTGTTCTTGTTTTTCTTTTTAATAGAATTGAATGTCATCATTGAAAACATCTTTTAAATAGGTTTAAAAATGTGTTACTATTACAGTGGCCGCTTAAAAGTTGGACCCCTTAAAACCTTTGATTATCCGAATACTTAAACTCCTAAACATCATTAGTGACATCCCATTCAATGCAGCCGTTTAAAAATAATAAAAAGTGAGTTTAGTTGGAATAATATTTAAATAAGTTGTAGTTGTAGTAAATCCATAACTTTAATGCAAATATTTCGAAAACTCAGATCTATTGTTACAAACCTCTTAAGGGTTAAAAACATAAAAACATGCCCTAGTTTGTAGGGTTGCCAGATGTGGTGAACAAAAAACCGGACATAAAAAACAGTTATTTAAAATCTATTTATTTTAAACAAAAATATTTATTTTATATGTTTATACCCCCACAAAAATGTTACAACAAAAAACACTGACTTACATTAAGATGAAGACCGTTAGAACGTAATCTGTAATGCATATATGCTTTTCTTTCTGGAGGCGACGCGGCACTTTTTAGTTAACACATAAAAATAAGCATTCTGAATTTGTCATGTCAAAAACCCTGAGCACCCAAGTTTTATTGCAATACATATCAAGAATTATGTAAATTAATTAATTTAATTTAATTAATTTTTATTTTACTTTAACAATTTTCCTTAATCCTAAACTTTTAAAAACAGGTATGTTTAGTTAAATCCTAATTTTAAGCCAGTGATTTCGTTGTGTATCATTAATAACTGAACAACCTGTATATTTAAGTATCGTCTTTTTAGGGTCTGTTTTAAAAATTCGAACCAGTCCAGTTACCTTGCTTTTTTAAAAATAATAATTTGTCATAGTATTTTTTTTTAAACTTTATTTAAAGGTATCGTAAACTTAATTTGCAAAATTGCCCAAAAATTATTTGTGTTCTGGGACAGTTTTATTTCATAAGTAAAAATCACGCAGTATTGCTTAAGTTCTCTACAAATACCAATGTAAAAAAAGAGTTAATGTGTCAGTAAAAATATTCCATAAATTAGACTATTTACTTAATCCTAATCAGCGTAAAAATATGTTAATCTAGAACATTAAAATAAAAAGAAATAGACCGAAAAGGCTAAAACAATTAATTATTTTTTATTATTTAAAATTAACCAAACAATTAGAAAAGAATTGGCTTATATAATAATTTATTAATCTAAATTATGTCTTTACTTTTCATTTAATAATAATAAAAATTATAACTTTTTCTTAATTAACTTTATGGGTTTACAAGCTAAAGATAAATAAAACATTAAAGTTTAATAAAGAATAAAATTACAGCATCCCAAGCAGAAGTTGGGTACTGTTGGACCATAAGAAGATTCTTCGTCGTAACTTTTATTACAATTATTTAGAAAAATAATGCTGAAAGCAAAAAGAAAACAAAACGAGGGACAAGAAAATGGGTAAAAAGTAAGACAAAAAAAATATACCAAATATTAAATTTAGAAGAAGGTGCAGGCAGAATTAAATTTAAAAAAACGCAGAATTTTACACGAGCCCTTCATCAATAACTAACTTACAAAAAGTTTTCTCCAGACTGACTTTTTAAAAGCATTACAAGACTGAGACATCTAAAATTTTGTTTTTATTTATAATCATAGCAAGAAGACATTTTTAAAAATTGATTTCGGGTTAAACCCGATCCGTGAAAACTTGTTCAAAAAGGATAGTTCCACCATAGATATCCACCCGTGCTCATAAATTGATCGGCTCCTTAACTCGGGTTGGATCCTGCTAACTCACGTGAAAGCTAGAGTTAGTCGGGTTAAACAGAAATGTCATAATCAGCTGTTTCGTTTTTCCGTTTTAATAATTTTTCTCGTGCTTATTACAAAAGGAAAAAGTATAAAAAACTATAATTTAATATTAATTGATTTACCGGCACAAAAAAACAAGTTTAATGTGCACCGGTCGCGACCTATCTACGGGTGTGTTTTTCGACTCTCTGAATCTGAATTTCAAGTCAGTGTAGGTCGTACGGGTCCCAATTAGGAGTTAATTGCAAAGAACGTAAAAAATAGTGCAAATTTTTATTTCTTACTGTTTTTTGCAATTTATTCAAAATTGGAGGATGTATGGTCCAAACTAAGTCAAAAATTGGATTCAGTGGGTCGAAAAACACGCCTGTTGATAGGTCGCATCCGCAGTACAAAAACTTTTTTGTGCACCGTGCACCGGCCCATATATTATATATGAAAATAAAAGTTTGGTACACCGGACGCGACCTATCTAGGAGCATATTTTTTGACCCGCTAAATCCAAATTTCAAATTAGTTAAGGCCGTACACCTTCCAATTTTGAGTAAATTGCAAAAACCGTAAGAAATGGCGAGAATTTTTACCCATTTTTACGGTTTTTTGCAATTTACTCGAAATTGGGACCCGTACGGCCTAAACTGACTTGAAATTCGGATTCAGAGGGTCAAAAACATACCCTTCCGTAGGTTGCGTCCGGTGCACATAAAAAAATGTGTGCCGTTATTATTTACAGCTTAAATATTTAGCATTTTTAGACGTTCATCCAGTTATAACCGCGGTAATAATTGGTGCCAACTTTGACGTATAATACATTGTTTAAACGTCAACATAACCGATTGGTAAATACCGTTTTAGAATTGGTTCTTCGCCTAAAATTGATGATTGTGAAAATCTTTAAAAATAACTGCACAACCCAGAACAAAGCAAAAGATTATGTTTTGTTTTGACATGAAGCCGATAAAGGAAGGCCAAATGGAACGTACGTGTTTATAAAATAACGAAAATCTAAGTAAGTAAATATTAAAAACAACTAATTGGATCCATCCCAACCCACCGGATTAATATTTGAAAATGCCTACAGAAGAAAGAACTTACAAATTTATCTTCTATAAAGGGGGTGTTTACAAGATACCTATGACGAATATTCATATTCTAAGCATCGGTTAAATAGCTATTTTTTTATAAAGGTAAAAGGGTAATTTATATTTTAACAATTTATATCAAAAACTTGCAAAATATAGCTTTTTACGCTGGGGCATGTTAAGCTAACACATATCTCTTAATTTATGTTATATTCTCCCCCATCCTAATAAAATTAATTTGTCAAAGGAGCTGTAAAACTAGTATACTAGTTAAATTTTGATTTTGTTTGTTACCCGTCTCTTAAAAGTTAATTTAAGCAAATTTTCCCTACGGAAATTAAAAATAAAATAAATGATAAGTTGCTCCAAATCAAAACACAGTTTTTGAAAGAATACATTTTTAAGAGTATCTCAAAACTACTTTGCGTTTTATAATTTATGTTTAAAAAGTCTTTTTATTAAAATATATCAAATTATAAATATCCAAATTAAACATATATTAATTAAAAAACGTTTTAAAATTTACAAATAGAAAACGCGCCCTGAAAATTATAAGGTATTCGAAAAATTGTGTTTAATCAAAAAGTGCATTTTGATTTGGAGCCCTTCATTTATTATTAAGTACCTAAAAGTGGGGATGGTCATATTAATCTTAATAAATAAAAGCCCTTACTGCCGCCCTTTCACATTAGCGGGAGCTGGGCGACAGACCGACGCTATCGAAGTGTATAGAGTCTTATGAGACCTTTCACACGTTATGAATCCGGAAAGTAGCAAACTCAAAGGCTCCATATAACTTTTTATTACTCTGTCTTAGTGTGAAACGAGGGTTAGGCTTACTTTAAGTTTTTATTTGAGGCACCTATTACGTATTTCGTTATACGTAAATTTTCTAAATTTATCTACATAGTTAATTTACTGTTTTTTAC
Organism: Listronotus bonariensis; assembly: GCA_014170235.1. Taxonomy (NCBI): domain Eukaryota; kingdom Metazoa; phylum Arthropoda; class Insecta; order Coleoptera; family Curculionidae; genus Listronotus; species Listronotus bonariensis. The sequence goes on along the minus strand of JACEGR010007137.1, from coordinate 6,932 downwards.
AATAATTTAAATTCAATACCTAGTTTTAAATTGCAAATAAACGAAAAAATAATTATTTGGACGAGTTGTTTGTCTTCTATAACCATATAGACATTAATAAAATTTAAGAACAATGGGAGTAAAATCGTATTGTTTTGTTATGCACTGTTGTTAAAAATGGGTAGGCGCAAATTAAATGTTTAATCGCGAATGTGGGAATTATTTTTTGTCCTTGGCGCCACGCAATTAATAATGCATTAAAAATTAAGCATTAATAATAACGCAACATATTTCTGTAACACATATTTGTGATGCTAATTTTCAAGATGATTTTTTTGTAAGATGATGATATTTTTAGTTGTAAAACTTTATAATACATTTTTAAGAAAATAAAAGGCAATATTGGATTACTATTTTAGTAACTACTGCACCACTTAAGATTTGTTGATGACTAAAAGATTTTCTAAAATTTTTGTTGCTGCAGTTTAGGGTAAATTCAATTTTAAAACAAATTGAAGTAGAAAAAAGGTTTCAATAAAATAAGAAAACATTTTAACTGTAAAAATACTATTATAGGATTATGTGTTCAAGCTTAATTACTTAATATTTTAAGATTTATAAAATGTTTTTTAGATATAGGTATAATGTTTTTTTTAATTTAAATATATACTTTCTTAAATTATTTGGGCATACAAAGATTTTTTTACACTTAACTATAATATAAGGCTATTTAATTTTTTCAGTAATTGTACATAATGTATGTATAATAGGTATTCCATTTTTAAAAATTTTACAGCTTTTATACAATTTTATTTTACAGGGCAACTATGGTACGATACTTAAGAGAACGTTTCTCTATATTTATAAAGTTTTAATAAACATATGCCTGGACTTACTTTATTTCTGAGATACATGGCGTTTTAAAAATAGTCGGTATTTTTTAAATATCCTAAAAACTCTTAGACCGATTTAAATAAAATTTGGTACACTTTACTATTGTAATAAGGCGTTTGTAAAGCTTTACCTAAATTTAGGATTAGTCTAGTGGCGTCCCAGTGGTCACCTCAGCTAATATTATTGAAAAAAGTACGTCACTGACTTTTAATAAAGTATTTCATTTTTTTCCGATTAGAAAATTAAAAATGCAACCTTTTTGGTTTCTTGTTCTTTCTTTGTATCTCGCTTCGTTTTTGCCAATTACAGCCACTTTAACTTCTTTGAAAAAGTACCCATAAACAACATGATATAAAAAACAAAAATAGACAATAAACAATAATTTGCCCTAAAATAAATAAGCAGATGTGTAATTTATTAGAAATTGTCATTTTCTTTACACAGGGTGTCTGCAAAGGTGAGGTCAAAAATAATAGGGGTAATAGAGTGAGCCAAAATAATGTATATACATATATAAAAAAGTTCTATCGCGCTTTCTTAGGGAGTTATTAACCTTCAGAGTTAGAATTTAAAAAATGTATTTCATTTATAAATTTTGACCGGTTGCCACAGTAATAATAATATTTGGGCATTTAAATTAACTCATACCAATGCTTTTTTCCATAGGCCAAAAGGTCATAATTATAAAGGGAGAGATGATTTTTTTCGTTTAATTGTATGCATTTTTTACAGAGGTGGAAATTTTTACATTTTAACCGTTTAATTCTTTCATTATTTTCGTACCAGAAAGGGATACTTTATTTTAATTGATATCTTGGAACGTTTTTCATAAAATCGCATTTTAAATCCAGAGATACCCCCATTTTTTATGTAATAAAAAGATTAATTATTAAGAAAATTATTAAAATATGGTAAAATTATAAAAACATTCTTTATTTCTGTTAAAAAGTTTAAAAGGCTTTCAAAAACATTTTAAATTATTTTAACCATTTTTAAAAATTGATTTTTTAAAATTTCAAATTTTGTAAAAAGAAAAGTAGATCACAAATTTATAGTCTTAGTCTTAGAATAAAAGAACATGTCCGATACTTTTATTCTTATTTTTCACGACTACAGTATGTCAACTAAACGATTAAAGCCGACACTCATCAATTATCTTACCATTATTAACGTTATCCAATATCCAATAAAAAAAATTGGACACAAGTATTACACACCTAAGAACTGATCACTCATTTTTAATAAATAACCAAAGCTAATGTTACATTTTTTAATGGAAAGAATGAAGTTTAAGAATAATAAAAAATAAACCGGATATTCGAATTAAAATAACAAAGTTAACCTATGTCAAAAATCCGGTATTTTAATTTTGTACTAACGGAATATTACAAAAAAATTACAAAGATATGAAAAAAATAATAAAAACCCAAGGCGGTCCCTGAAAACAGCATCTTAAAACTTTATTTGTTCTAAAGTTAATCGCGATAAAAATGGGCCAAAATATGGACGGCCACTCTGTATAATACATTTAATTTTAAAAATACTGAGAAACGAAATTTTAAGAATAATAAAAAATTAACCGGATATTCGAATTAAAATAACAAAGTTACCCTATATCAAAAAATCGGTTATTTTAATTTTGTGCTAACGGAATATCACAACAAAATTACAAAGATATTAAAAAAACCTTAGGCTGTCTTGGAAAACTGCATCTTGAAACTTTATTTGTTTCAGAGTTATTCGCGATCAAAATTAGTCGAAATATGAACGGCCACCCTGTATTATTAATTTAATTTTAAAAATACTAAGAAACGACCCTTAAATATATTAAAAGGGCTTGAAGGAAGAAGGTAACAAGTCACAATTTACGAAATCTTGGAATAAAAAACTTAAATAGTTTTTTTGTTACCTAATACAATTTTTTGATTTTGTTTTCACATTTTGATACATTTTTGTATAAATATACCACCACAAAAGCAGTTTTATGAAGCCTAATTATTACGATTTCGGAATTTAAATAAAATATTAAAGTTAATAACTCAAGAAATGAGAATGTGGCTTGTTACCTTCTTCCCCAAGCCCTTCATTTGAATTGTGTAGCTCAGAAAAGTTCTCGTTAGTTTTTTTTTATTTTGCAACAAAAATTATAATTAGCGAAAAATATTTTGACTTACAACGTGAGTCCAATTTTCAAACATTGTAAAAAAGAAAAGTAAGTCACAAATTTATAAAAGAACATGTCCGATACTTTTATTTTCATTTTTTATGAGTACAGTATGTCAACTAAACAGCCGACACTAATCAATTATCTTACCATTATTAACGTTATCCAATATCCAATAAAAAAATTAATCGCACACGAGTATTACACCTAAGAACTGATCATCATCACCATCTCATGACACTCTGTTTCACTGACACACGCTACTGCACCACTTCTTGTATATCCGTTTAAAGAAAGTCTTAAGGAGAATGTTGACTTGATTCTTATACGATACCTCCAGCAATATTGGTTTGTATTTTAGAGGGGTAAATGTTTTAACAATTTTGAATCTATTAAAGCCTTATCTTACAATTTTTAAAGTGTTTTTGCATATACATGGTGTTTGTGAACTGCACAATTAGGGTAGAATCCTCTTATTTAAAAAGAAAATAAAGTTTATACAGGGTGTTACAGTTTTACAATCTTTGGACAATCCACAAAGGTTAAAAGCCCAAATACTAACGTACCATGGGTGTCTTAAGCGAGGTAAGAGGGAGTTTGTTGACACGGGACTTAAATACTTGAAGATTTGGGGGAAGGAAAGACTTCCGCGGGCAGCAGGTTCCACATTCTAGAAACTCTAGGAATAAAAGAAAAATTAAAGTGGGAAGTTCGGAGCCTGTCCAGTTGGACCGTATAGAGATGCATACGTGCGCCGCCACTAGTATCTCTGTTGGGAACCGTGAGTAGAGGAATTTTACTAGGCAATTTGTTGAATGGAATCAAGAATGGTACGGGTTGTGGGGGACTCTATTCCCCAGATATGAAAACATTATTCCAAGGCAGGTCGGATTTGGGACACATACACTATGTGTATAAATTAGAAGGAGAAAAATACTGTTTGGCTCGAAAGAGAAATCCAAACTTTTTGAAGCTGCCGATGATACAATGTGTTTATTGTTTATGCCACTTAAGATTATTCTTAAATGCGATGTCCAGAAGCTTGACTCTTTTCGCGACAAAGAACATGATTGTGTTTTGGATGCATTAAAATAGACGAGATTTTTGCGCCCCAATGCAATATTAAATTAAGATCCTGTGAAAGAGATATCTGCATCGCTGGGCGTTTGCATTCCAAATCAGGTCGTTGATGTGAAGAAAAACAATATTGAAATGAAATATTGTTGTGTTGTTGTTAATGTGTTGTGTGAAATAGATGTTAAAATAAATGATTAAAAATTTAAGGTGCACCATTAGGAACTTGGAGATACGGTTGCAGATTTTTAAATTTTTGAAACAGAATATTATTAGCTTAAAATGCGCCACTCTGCCCTAGTTTAACCAACTCTGTATCTCTTACAGTTGGTTAAATAAAGGCAAAGTTGCACATTTTTATGCTTAACGATATTCTGATTTAAAATTTTTTAAATTGCAGCCGTTCTGGAACTATCCCGAAAAAAAACGTAATTTTGCGAAACAGTTTTTATTTCTTTCTTCGAATGTTTGGGATAAAATCATATTTTTTTATGGCAATAGTGAATGATGGATGGCTTTTCGGTTTAAAACGTCGTCTTAATGTAAAGTATGATATGTTTTTGAATTTAAAATAACAATATAAATTTATTAAGTTTAAATTCAAATATTTCTTCCATTTAAAAAAATTGATAATGACGGCTCAATGACGAAACATGGATTCTTAACTTTAATAACGGTTTTTTTGTTTTAAAATATCTTTTTAAATAAACTGAGAAAAAAACTGTTGTGCAAAGATTCGTTTTTTTCCGGATAACTTCGGAATGGCTGCAATTTTTTAATTTTTGAAACGGAATATTGTTAAGCATAAAAATGAACAACTTTGCCCTAATTTAACCAACAATGTATCTTTTACCGTCTCCAAGATTCCAGTGGTGCTCCTCGAATTTGTAACATCGTGTTTACACATTGGTATGCAAATTCAAAGATTTTAAATACAAGTTTAAAATTTTAATGTTATTGTTTCAATCAGGCTGACGAGAGGGCGTTGAAGGCGGTACGAATTACCAGGGCCCGGGCTTTAAAAACGATCCGCGAGCTAGGCTACCTATTATTTTTTTACAAAAATATTTAATTTAAGAAATGTTATAGAAATAAATTTAAAATTGGACGCCGCGTGACACTATACACATAAGAAGGGGAAGAAGAAGAAGAATTGTTAAACCCAAAGATGTGTTTTTGATTTATTTTGACCTCTTAAATACCCAGACATGAATCCGTGGTCAGAATATAGCTATAAGGTCACAATTTCTTTTAGCCTTTAGAAAATTATTACTAAGACGTAACCAAATAGCCCTGAAAACGTAATTAAGTGTTCAAAAGGTAAAGATATCATTTCGATCAACAATATTAAATGATTTAACTCACAAATAAAAGATATCATTTGACCGAGGTTAAATTAAAAACCTAAAGCACCCAGAAATATGTTCTAAACTCTTAGGCCCAGTTTTACAAAGCAGGTTCAAACTCAGTTCTACTGATCTGGGGTCATGCCTTTGAACTTTCCGTAAAATCTCAATATTTTGTGTCAGTGTCAAGGAATTGAAAGAAATTAAGATATGACGAAAAGTTCCTGGCCTGACCTCAGTTCAGTTAGAACAGAGTTTTAACCTGCTTTGTAAAACTGGGCGTTAGTACCTAGAATTTGCCTTTGGTTTTAAATGCTTACAAATTTTCTGAATTATTATTATTTGACTTTGAAGAGACCTTTTACTTTGACCTTAAAAAATATTTTAAGATTATAGGTAAAGAAACGTATATTTTTAACAACTGATGATATTACTACTCAAACATTTTGACATATACATCTGTATTTTATCAACTGCAAATTGTTAAATTTCCATTTAAGAAATTAAGCCTGGCACCATTACCTCGTTTCAGTATGGCAAAACGAAAGTCCGACTTTGAGTATTTTTGTATTCCCATGAAAATTGCAATTTCAAGGTGGTGTTGGACCACATAACTTTTATAGCCCTAATGTGCGACGCTATCAAATTATATGAAGTCTTATGAGACCTTTTACATGTTAAGAGTTTGAATAGTCGGCGAGCTTTCATTACCATCGTTTCCACAATTGCTGAATTAGAAATTATACGAAGCCTTATGGGTTGCTTCCGACTATCCAGGTTCTTAGCGTTTAAAAGGTTTTATACCACTCCATAAATATACTTTAATAGTGTGAAATAAGACTAATGCGCCATATAATTTTTTATCAGTCTGTCCAGCCCGACCCAGCAAATGTGAAACTCTTGTTTAACACTGGCCGGACTTGAACAGCCGCCGCGGCGACGGCCGACGAAGTGCATGGAATCTTATGAGATCTTTAACACGGTGAGCTTTTATAAACGATTAAGGTCTGGTCACACATAAGCGCAAGGAGCCCGCAGCTGTGCTCTCGCTGCTAAAATGTGGGGGATGCGGTGCAGAAAGTTTCGTGTTTAATAAACTTGCAGCAAATGGAGTATGTTATCCTACGCTTTAAATTACACCTGATCGTAAAATAAACCTTCACAAAGAAGGTAACATAGTTTTACCTATACTACACTCAAAGTTTGGATTAAGAGGAACAGGGATACGTAGGAAAATCTGTTTTATTAAAAAAAGAGATATACAGGGCCGTATTATCCATTAGGCTACAGCCTAGGGCGCTATGGAAAAAGTAGGCGCCAGACAGGGGAGTAATAGGCGCTAGACAGGGAGTTTTTAAAAAACGTGTTTTCTCTGTAAATAAGGTGGTTCGGATAGAATAGGCAAATAGGCGCGAAAAGGAGGAAATGACCTTTTTTTTTTTTGGGTCGTCAAATTATGTTATTTTGGGTGGTGG